>APFE030213772.1:0-18641 GCA_000404065.3 Pinus taeda | reverse complement strand
TGAGTTAACTGATGTATTCTTTAGTTGATTTGTGAGTTAATAATTAGAGAATTAATTAATAATTAATTCACAACACTCATCAGTAGTGTATTTGTCAGTTAGACTAAATACAACTAGTTCAACTAAGTCAAACTGAACACAACTCCATCAACTCCTCAATCAACTCCACCAAACTCAATCACTTGAGTTCTAACTGAAGTCCATCATGCAATAGCTAAACTAACCCATAGGAAAAGCGTATTTCCTTCTGGTAGTTGCATGTGCCACATCCGTAACTCGAACTAAAGCGCTGCAAAAGGATAAGATAATGTTTATAGTCCAAATATTATTAAGAGCATGTGGAAAAGACCAATCATCATGTTTGTATAGAGGAGGCCAAGGTTGTTGCGAAATTTGCTCATTTCCATCATCGAAAATTCAGGGAAGCTATTGAGATTGAAAGAAGGCCCAACAATCTCAATAGAGATGACGGTTGGAAGATCAGTAGCTGTTGGATCCCGGCCCTTTTGTCTTAATCCTTCTTTTTCTCACCCCGCCCGCCCCCCACCCCGCTTTTTTATCCTTTTCCTAGCGCTTTTCGTTATTCCCCTAGAGCTTTCCTTCCTCCTAGGGGTTTATCCTTCTGCTCTGTTGGTTTTTTAATGGTCTTTTTTTTTTTAGTGGTATACTTTATATAGATCTATATTATTTATTTTTTATTTATTTATTATTTTTTCATTTATGTATTTTTATTGTGTAATTTATTTTTATTCTTATATTTTATTATTATTATTATTTGTTTATATATATATATATATAATATATTATATATATATATATATATATATATAGATTTGTGTATATTTATTTATTTATTATTTTATCTATTATTATTCATTTATTGTTATTTTTATTTTTAATTTTTATTCTTTATTTTTTTATTTTTCACTAACTTTTTGATCTTGACTAGGCTACCTTTTATTGATATTTATTTATATTTATAATATTTATGTATTTTATTTATTTATTTATTATTATTATTATTATTATATTTTTTTAATTTATATTATTATTATTATTTATTATTTATTTTTATTTTTTATTAATTTATTCATTTATTATTTATTTATTTAATTATTTATTTATTTATTATTATTATTATTATTATTATTTATTTTTAATATATTTTCATTCTAACTAACCATTTTTTAAAAAGGAAGGTCTTCCACATATCTGAATATTTCTAATAAATTATAATTATTAATTATTAAATAATACCTTTTTAACTAAATATTAACGTAAGTACCAATTATTTTATTTATAAAATATTTATATATATATATTAAAGGTATGGTCACCGAATATAACTAAATTATAAAATTGACTTTTTGACTCTGGTCCCTAAGTCAAAATTAGTCGTTGGTCAAGATAGTCATTGGAGTCTCTGCTCAGACTATTTAACATGCAAAGCTGGATCTATGTCTTTAACTTGTCCTGACGATGAACCACACTGGTTGGTTCGAAATGTGTCGACAAACGTCTGTCTACATGTGATTTATGCCGAAGATCTTCTTACAGCTAATAATATTCAACTGTTCTATTTTTTGACTGGCAGTCTAAAAATAGACTCCGCCCATATGTCTAAAAATAGAGGTCCATCTATTTTTACCAACATGACCAATCATCCATAAATAGCATCCTACAACTCATAGACCATGATGCATATGCCTAAAAATAGACATAGTCTAAAAATAAACTTTGTGCCAAAAATAGCCTGCGGGCCCACTTAGTGAAGGCAACTTCTTTTCACTAAGCTCCATCATCTTGTTGCATTTTCAACAAAAATATAAGAGGAAAGAACCTAAGGACAAGGCTCCCCAAGCTCCTCCATGTAGGTTTTAACCCTGTACAGAAATTACCTGCACACGAATTCTAAAACATAGAAAATAAACAATGTGAGATCATAACACATAAAACACATATACATAGAGATTTCCCCTTGGATCCCAAAAATAGGACTATCAACTTGATTTTTCATTATATTCCTTTCAATGTTACAATACATATTTATACATGCTGAAGCATCCAATACCATGGACTGAAAACTATCATGTACAAAACCATGTTCGAAATCATGCACAAAACCATAGGTAGGTACGCCCAACCATATAGGGTCCAAAAAATAATTCCCCGGGGCACTACCTCGAAACTTGTAGAGGGGGGATACTTTCCCCCCTCAAACCCTCTATGACCCCCCCATAGCACAATTATGCAACGAAGGGGAGGCTCTGTCCCCCTTCTAACCCCCCGATTAACTAGGGTATCTAGTCGTGGAAAGAATATAACACAACCCATCATTCTCCCACTTGGTGTTTTCTTTCTACAGGGGGGCACATGAGAGTTTAGTCATTTATCTAGCCCTACAATGCCCATTGTTTCTCTACACTAAGGGAACTTCTCAGAGCTCACAGATTTTTTCAATGCATCTGCAATATTCTTCAAAGTGTCCACCTTTACCAAAAACACATTTTTGTCTTCTATCATATCCCTCAAAAAGTGACACTGAACATCAACGTGCTTTGTCTTTGAATGATAAGCAGAGTTCTTTGCCAAGAAAATTGCACTTTGGTTGTCACAGTCTATCCTTATAGCTCCCTGCACTAACCCCATACTTGAACACAATCTCTACAACCAAACTTCTTCCTTGCTTACATGAGTGGCTGCCATGTATTCTGCCTCTGTAGTTGATAGTACCACTACAGATTGTTTCTTACTCATCCAAATGACTGCACCTCCAAATAGGTTAAACACATACCCATTTATAGATCTTCTCTGATCCAGATCTCCAACTAAGTCTACATCAACAAAACCACAAATATGCAAAACTTTGTCCAATCCTCATCTTCCTGGGTAGCACAAACCATAATCACTAGTGCCACGTAAATACTTGAAAACCTGCTTTACTGTTGTCCAATGCTCCTTCCCTGGTTTTGACATAAACTTGCTCAATACTTCCACTGCATGTGCAATGTCTGGTCTAGTACATACCATCACATACATTGGGCTATAGACTACACTTGCATATGGAACATGGGACATGTCCTCTTCCTCTTCTTGTGCCTTGGGACATTGCTCAACAGATAATTTTACATCTACAAGAATAGGAACTTTCACCAGTTCATTATCTTGCATATTAAACCTTTGCAGTATTGTCTCAACATACTTCCTTTGGTTTAACTGGAGCTTCTTCTTTGTCTGATCTCTTTTAATTTCCATGCCCAAAATATAGTTTGCAGCACCAAGATATTTCATGTTGAATTTGGAGGACAATTGGGTCTTCAAATCCTGGATAATGTCTTTGTCATTTCCAACCAGCAACATATCATCAACATACAAAACTAGATAAATAACATGGTCACCAATTAATTTAAAATACACACAGTGATATGCTTTGCTTCTGGTGAAGCCAAGTCCACATATAAATGTATCAAATTTCTGATATCACATCCTTGGTGACTGTTTTAACCCATACAAAGACTTCTTTAACTTGAATACCCGTTCTTTCTTACCCTTCACTACAATGCCTTCAAGTTGCTTCATGTAGATCTCCTCTTCCAGATCCCCGTAAAGAATTGTTGTCTTCACATCCATCTATTCTACCTCAAAATCAAAAGTTGCAGCAACAGATTAAAGTAATCTAATAGAAACTACCTTAGCAACATGAGAAAAAATATCACCAAAATCAATTCCCAACATCTGGGAATAAACTTTTGCTACCAATAGAGCTTTGTATTTCTCCACCTTTCCTTCTGCATTTGTCTTCTTCTTAAACACCCATTTACTACCAATGGGTTTCCTTCTAGCCCACAAATCCACCAAATCCCAAGCCTCATTTTTGTACAGAGATGCCATTTCATCAACCATGGCCTCTTTCCAGAGTTTGCCATCCTCTAAATCTACTACTTCCTTCATAGTTCTGGGATCATCATCAATAATAGATAAAGAAAAATTTGAACAGAAAGTAGATGGACTATACCTTTCTGGCTATCTTCTTTCTCGAACTAATCTTCTCACAACTGGATTTTTTGGCTCTTCATCTTTTGATTTCTCTTCTGCTGTAGAGTTTGATTCTTCCTCCTTTAGCTCAAAATCTATCTTCTCAAGTTTCTTTGATGGGACTTCATATTTAATAACATCTTTCACCTCTCTAAACACCACATCTTAGTTGTACACAACCTTCCTTATTACTAGGTTCCAAATTTTATAACCCTTTAAACCATCCTTATACCCAATAAAGATGCACTTTTTAGATTTACTATCCAACTTTGTTCTTTTCTCCTTTGGAACATGTACATATGCATCACATCCAAATATGCTTAGATATGAAAGAGAGGGTTTCTTACCAATCCATACCTCTTGTGGAGTCTTATCCTCCAACGCTGATGAAGGTGATTTGTTGACTAGCGTGCTGTCTCCACCGCCTCTGCCCAGAATTCCTGTCCTAGCTCGGCACCACTAAGCATGCGTCTTGCCCTTTCCACCAACATCTTGTTCATTCTTTCTGCAACTCCATTTTGTTCACGTGTATATGGATTATTCCTCTACCATGCTATACCACACTTCTTACAAAATTCTTCAAACGCCTTACTGCAAAACTCTCCACCGTTATCCGTCCTCATCACCTTTATCTTCTTCTCTGTTTGGTTTTCCACGAGAGCCTTAAATTATTTAAACCTCTTAAAGACTTCATATTTCTTCTTGAGGAAATATATCCATGTATTCCTTGAGAATTCATCTATAAATGATACATAGTACATAGACTTACCCAGTGATGGAACCTTCACAGGTCCAAACACATCACTATGCACAAGCTCTAATATTTGTTTCGCCCTCTTACCACTAGAAGGGAAACTCACATGATTCTTCTTCCCACATATGCAATTTTCACATAAATCAAAATTGAGAGAGCTATTACTCATACCTTCTACCATACCTTTACCATGAAGTATTCGAAGGCCTTTCTCTCCAATATGTCCAAGCCTTTGATGCCACAGCATGGTCTTCTCTCCTTAGACCACTAGATTTTCTACTCCACTTTCAAGAACCACAGAAATGTTGCACCCATCAACACAAGTGCTACCTTGTAGCTTGTACAAAGTTCCAATCCAAACTCCCCACATAAATACCAGTTCTCCCCAAACCATCTTGCAGGTATCTTTCTCAAACACTGTTTTTACACCTGCATCATCCAGCTTTCTTACAGAAATCAGATTTCTGGACAATGCAGGAATATGCAGAACACCGAGAAGTGTTCTAATCCTTCCAGCTTGCAACTTCAAATTTAATTTTCTACGACCAACGAGTCTAGCCTTCCTGTCATCCCCCAAGAAGACATCACCACCATCATATTTATCATACTCGCAGAACCACTCTCTATGGGGAGTGAAGTGAAAGGATGCACCTGAGTCAGTCAACCATGCCTCATGAATGTGTACTTGAAGAAGCCAAGTACACATCCCCACCTTCATCTGAGATGGTTTTCGCCTCAGCAGAAGGAGCATCATCATATCCCTTTCTTTTGTCAAGAGCTTTTGATTTATAGTTCCCTTCCTTTCAGCATTTCCAGCACACCTTTACATGTTTTCCTGGAGATTTAGATCTCCCTCTAGATTTAGATCTCCCACTCGATGACTTATTTTTGTTTCCATTCTAGGACCATCCTCATACAGACAAGGCATCACCATTCTGGCTCTCCATATTTTTCTATCTCATCTCCTCCATCAGCAAGGATGAGACTATTTCATCAAATTGCAAGGCAGTTGCATTGCTACCTATTGCAATAACCAAACTATCCCACAAATCTGGTAGAGAACACAACAAACTGATGCACTTATCTTCATCTAAAATTTTAATGTCAATAGATAATAACTGACTTACCACAGTATTAAATGCGTTCATATGCTCTGTCACCAAGTCTCCATCTTTCATCCTCATGTTATACAACTTTTTCCATAGGAACAGTTCATTCACCAGAGACATAGATTGGTACAAAGTCCCTAACATGTCCCACAAATCCTTCACCGTAGCTTCCCCTAATACATTTAGCAATACTGAATCTGAGACACACAATCATATTGTGCTCTTTTCCTTCCAATCCAAATTCTTCCATTCTTCATCGGACACTCCCATTGGTTTAGTATCTGGATCTACTGCGATCCACTTATCTTTATCCACCAACAAATCCTCCATCTTGAGTTTCCATAACTCAAAAGTCCAACCATTAAATTTCTTGATCTCTATCTTTCCACTGCTTGCCATGTTCTTTCACCACCATAATCAATCTCACAAATCTCCCATTGAATAAGGTCTACCACAGCTCGAGTGAAACCCCTCAGCAACAAAGGTGTCCCCTTGAAGCCAAAACAACTCTGATACCATATGTAGGTTTAACCCCATATAGAAATTACCTGCATACAAATTCTAATACACAGAAAATAAATAATGCAAGAGCATAACACATAAACCACACATACATAGAGATTTCCCCTAGATCCAATACATATTTATACATGCTAAAGCATCCAATACCATGGACCGAAAACCATTTCATCCAAAACCATGTTAAAAAATTATGCACAAAACCATAGGTAGGTCTGCCCAACCTAATATAGGGTCCCAAAAAAATTTCCTCGGGGCGTTGCCCCGAACCCTGTAGAGGGGGGTTACACACCCCCTCAAAACCCCTTGACCCCCCCACTATGCAATCAACACAACAAAGGGGGGGCTCCACCCTCCCAGTTAACTAGGGTATCTAGTCATGGAAAGAATATATCACAACCCAACACTCCAACCCCTAAGGCCCCAAAGTTTTCACCTCTGTGCGTTTTGTGTAAAGTAGTTAGGTAGGCCACCAATAATTTTCCTAAACCCTCTCATCTTAAACCTTTGGTTCATGAAATGTTCCCTGAGTCAAATATCCATGAGGTCCATGTTACCTTACCAGATCCATCCAAGAAAACTCAAAATGTTATGCACAAATCACCGTTGTGCCTTGTGCGATCATCATGGTCACTATTCCCATTGTTGCCCTCATATCAACGAATTTATCAATTTCCTTAAGGCACTTCATGAATACGAGACCACTCGTAGTGGATCACCTACTCCTCTGCCTGTGGATTCTAGTACCACTAGTAAACCAAAATAGGGGGACTCTAGTTCAACCATTGTGATCCCTACCCCTAATGTCGAGATGACAGACACCATGGGCCATATCATTTACCTATCATCATCCTTGAGTTCCTCATAGGCAAACCTTTCTGAGGTTTCTGCACATGCTTCTATCAAACCTCTTTCGATAGAATCCCCAGTCTCAACCTACGTAGATCCTCCATCTACTAGATCATCGTCTACCATTCAAGATGATGCGTATCTGAACTTTCTCTCTCAAGTTGATGCACCAGGTACTATCGTCACATCATGTAGTCAATCTTCCTCCCATCCCCCCAACTTCCATTCTAATAAAGACTTCATGGAAGCTATGTCTACCCCTAATTATCCTTGCACTTAGGCAAGGGGGCATCTCTTTTGAAGGACTCTAAAGGCCATCTCCTTCCTAATTCTCCCAATGCACTCTACCTCAAGAATTATTTCTCATAGCATATCCCTTTGATTTGCATGTATTTATTTCTATCATGAAGTTAGGTAGGATGCATCATCTCATCCATTGTCTTTTACACCTTTCAGATGGATCCATCATCCACACCATCTATCAGTCATGCCGACAATATGAGTCACTTCTCCAGGAATCTAGCCTCGAAAGCCTATGCCATTGTTACCCCCTTGCATACATTAGTCCTTTCAAATGGTGTGTGCATTTGATCTGCCATCAATAACCAGGCTAAATATGATGCAGTGATAGGTTTGTTAGTCGATGACCTCGCTCATCGCATCCTTCATCTTCATGTTCGTTTAGATTCTTTGCTCTTTGCCATGCAATTTAATGGTGTGTATCATGTGCATAACCAAGTCTTGTTTAGAAAATATCTACGAGTTAAGCTACTGGTATATGAATTTGAAACCATCGCTTTCATTCATGTTCCTAGAGCTCAAAATAACTATGTAGATACCATTACAAATAACATTCTAGATTGGAATTTATCACATGTATACCACAGAAGACAACCATAAACACAACACATGGTGAACCATCATCGTCACATAAAATGCATAATCATATTACGTATCACATAAAACATATACGTGTTTGGAGTCCACCACTCTAAATACACTCATTACGCCCATAGAATACTGGGGGGCACATGGGCCCCTACATCTCCTTATCATCCTTTGGAGGATCTCATGCCAATTTTGGCTGAGATGCTTGAATCCCTTTTTCAAGCACTCGGAACACAATGGCGCTCCATAAACTCCTCCTTCTAGGGGGCATCATTCCCACCTTTTCATACCAAATCAGTCCCCTCCATCACACATGCTTGTGGGTAGTATCCCATGCTTTGGGGCATGATGGTTTTCCCTTGGCCATCTTCTCAATTGATTAACATAAGTCTTATCCTATACCCCACAGAATCTAGGTATGGTCGATTATCCTCCCATTCCATGGATAGTTTGTCCTACCAGCCCCTCCGACAAGCCATATGCACATCACAAATCGTAGACGTTTGATACCATATCTTCAAATATTCTACTCTATGTGCACATAGTCCCCATGTATGACTTCATGGGTGAGGATGACACTAAACTGTAGAAATTTTGAATAATTTAACACATATTCAACAGAGATTATCCTGATCATGTACTATTGCGGAAAACATACACAATACATAAGCTCCTCTACGTTGATACTCAATATAGTAGCATCAATAACAATAAAACATCAAGAGCATTCACACATTAACACAGTATGTATCCCAGGGAAAGCATCTCACTAAAAACCCCAACTATCTATATATTAATGGTTGATTCATGTAACATTACACAGCATAATACTTCTCACAAGTATCTCCACCTCTGTTACACACAATACAGCTCAGATCTGAATCAATCACTGGCTCAAATCTCCTTCGCTGCTTGCCTGCCTCGGCTGCTCAATACCTGCTCAAGAACTGATGATAATTCCAAGGCAACCACGTATTTCCTTGGCTAAATCACGTGAGCACAAGCTACAATGTGGGCAAACTCATTGGCATACTCAATCCCTTGATTGTGCAAGATCTGATGCACAACTATAGTCACAACTGATAGCAATCTGATTCTCTAACACCTGTCCCTGCTGAACTGAACATGCACTGACATGCAACTGAGTTAACTGATGTATTCATTAGTTGTATTATGAGTTAATAACTTGTGAATTAATTAATAACTAATTCACCCAACTCATCTCTAGTCTATTTGCCATTTAGACTAAATACAACCAGTTTAACAAAGCTAAACTGAACACAACTCCATCAACTGCACCTCCAGTCCACTAAACTCAACTCACTTGAGTTCTAACTGAAGTCCTGCATGCAAATATTAGTCATCCCATAGGTAACCACGTATTTCCTTCTGGGATCTGCATGTACCACATCCGTAGCTCATCCTGAAGTGCTCCAAGAGAATAAGACAAAGTTTATAGTCTAAATATTATTATGAGCTAATAATATTTGACTGTTCTATATTTAGACTGAGCAGTCACTCCGCTGTGATCAAAAAATAGAAGTCCATCTATTTTTCCCAACCTGATCAATCATCCATAAACAACAACCTGCAATCCATAGACATGATCCATATGTCTAAAAATAGACATAGTCTAAAAATAGACTTGCGCCAAAAATAGCCTGCGGGACCACTTAGTGAAGGCGACTCCTTTCACTAAGCTCCATCATCTTGTTGCAATCTCAACAAGCATTTTTTGTTGCACACTTTTCAACATCTGCCCACTTTTTTAGGTAGTCTGTGCACACAATGATGTACTGCTTCTGCTTTTAAGGGGGGTTGATAGGCCCCACAATGTCCATGCCCCACTTCTCAAATGGCTCAAAGGTCACTTGAGGTTGCATGGGCATTTCATCCTTTGGAGTGGGTTTCCCCATTCTCTGACACCAATCACACTGGCTCGTGTATCTCCTCACATCTTGATGAAGAGTGGGCCAGTAGTAGTCTGCTTGCAATATCTTGAAGGAAGTTCTTTTTGCTGTAAAATGACCTCCATAAGGCCCGTCATGACAAGTAAGGAGGATGTCAAAGACTTCCTCCTCCCTAACAAATTTTCTCAAGATCTGATTTGAGCCAATTTTGAAGAGATTGCCTCCAATCCAGGTGAAAGGGGCACTTTTTCTTACTATCTTGCTTTTCTCTTTTGAGGATAGGTGTGGTGGGAATTGTGTTGAAACCAAGTAGTTTGCTATATCAAAAAACCATGGAGAGATTAATGATATAGAAAATAGGTGTTCATATGGCATTTGGTCATCCACCATTCCTTATTCACCTATAGGAAAATTTACTCTAGACAAAAATTCAACAACAACATTCTCTTTACCAGTGTTATCAATAATGGTCAGATTGAACTACTGCAGTAAAAGAAACCCTCTAATAATGTAAGCATTTACATCTGGTTTGTTCATTAAATATCTAATTGTAGCATGATCAATGTGCACAAAGGTTTGATATTCTTTGATATAATGTCTGAATTTGTTTAAGGAATGCACGATAGCTAGGAGTTACTTCTCGGTCACTGTATAGTTTAACTTTGCCTTTGACAATTTTTTACTTATAAAGTATATGGCATAAGGTAACTTTTCATCAATTTGTCCTAAGGCTGCTCCTATTGCTTTGTTCAAGGCATCTGTGTGAATGTGAAAGGGTAGGGCCCAGTTTTGGCCTCTGAGAATTGGGGTAGTCACTAGCTTGCTCTTCAAGGTATCTAGGGCTTCTTGACGATTTTCCGACCATATGAACACAAAATCTTTGCCTAGGAGGCCAAACAAAGGAGAGGCTAACTTGTTGAAGTCTTTAATGAATCTCCTGTAATATCCAGCTAAGCCTAGGAAGCTTCTGACATCTCTCACCTTTTGAGGAGGTGGGACCCTTTGGATGATGGCAATTTTGTTGGGGTCCACCTACAGTCCTTGTTGAGATATTGCATGACCTAGCACGGTCCCTTTGGTCATAAAAAATTCACATTTTTCTGGACTGAGGGATAGGTTCATCTCAATACACTTATCTAGAACTTTTCCTAGGTTAGATAAAGCTTCCTGAAAGTCAGAGCCATAAGGAGTAAAATCATCCGTGTATATTTCTACTGCATCCTGAACCAGTTCAGAAAATATACTCAATACCACTCTTTGGAAAGTGTCTGGAGCATTGAAAAAACCAAAAGGAAGGACCCGGTATGAAAAGGTACCCGAGGGACAAGTGAAAGTGGTCTTATTTTGGTCTTCATGGCTGATTTGAATCTGATTGTACCCGCTAAACCCATTTAGGAAGGATAATTTTTTTTCCCTGCCAGATCGTCTAACACTTGATCTATGAAAGGTAAAGGAAAATGGTCCTTTTTAGTGGCTTTGTTCAATTCCCGATAGTCGACACAGATTATCCACTAACTATTTTTCTTTGGCACTAGCACCAAAGGAGAGACCCATTCACTGTCAAAGATGGGATAGATGAATCCTACATCAAGCAATTTCTGCAGTTCTTCTTAACAATACCTTCAAGTGTTGTGTTAATCCTCCTTTGAGGTTGCCTGGCTGGCTTGCAATCTTTCTTGATGTATATATGATGAGTACATACTAAAGGGTGCACTCCCTTTATCTCCTTATAACTGTAGGCGAAGGCATCTAGATGTTTTCTCAGTATGCTACATAGCTCCTTCTCTTGGGAAGTAGATAGGGATGGATTGATTTTAAATGTTCTTTCTGGGACGAACTCTATATTTTTAACACGGAGAGAAGTGGGGTCGGCTACACAGAGATCAGTTGAGGGGTTGTTTTGGGTTTCTCTCACTATGTCTTCTAATTGTGATACAATGGGAGGTGGATTTTGAATCAAGTTTTCAATCATATCATCCTCATCTTGCGGTTCCCCCCCATGGTGATTCTTAATGTACAAAGTGGTGCAGAATAAACTTCATCCTCATCCTCCTCCTCCAACCAGAGAGGTAGATCATGTTCTAGCAAGAGTTGGGCAGGAGGATATAGGATTAACTGCTTGGACATGTGCCTGTTCTTTATGGTCATGTTCCTAGCTCGGCAGCTAATGTAGGCATCGGCTGTAGCCAACCAGGGTCTTCCCAGAATGAGAGGATACCCAGTGAGCTTTTCCTTTGGCTGGAGAACTAAGAAATCAATAGGGTACTCCCAAGAATCAATAGATATCATCACATCTTCCACAATCCCCTCAGGGGTCACTGTGGAGCGTTTTGCTAGCTGCAGCACTGTCGTGGTCTTCCTCAAGGAGCCTTGGAGGTTAAGTTTGAGCATTGTGTCCTTTTCCATCACATTAATGGCAGCTCCTAGATCAATCAAGGAATGTGGGACCATTGTGCCATTGATGTGGACATCAACTACTGGGCTTCCAGGGTCTAGATATTTTGGACAGATTATCTACCCCAACATCAGGTCAGACAATTGTCTTATGACATTAATGGTTGGGGAATCTCTCTTGTGCCTTCCTGGATGCCTAAAGCACTTCTCTTTGATCAGCCTATTTTAGATAGGCACATCTTTTATGGCTTGGAGAAGTTGTATCTTCACACATAAATGTTTCAATTCTCCTAGGAGTTCAGTCTCTTCTGGGGTAGGCTGGATTATCATGGATAGTCTCTCAGGAAAGGGTGGATTTGTTTTAGGTTCGCTTTCCTCTTTATCTTCCTCAACCTCTCTAGGTGGAGGCTGGCTATCTGGGGGAACTTTCCTGGATCGCAAGTTAATTTCTTGAATCTCCACAACATAAGTTGGGCATGATGGTTCCCCACTATACACTTACTGAGCCTGTCTATTGTTCGAGTTCGGATTTGGCTGGGAAGGCATTTGGGGTTGCCTTGATGGAGCAGAAGGTAACGGTTGTGGTTGGGCAGGTGGTGGAGGTAGAAGAGCAGGAAGAGAGTTGTATTGGGGCCTCCACCCCTAATGAGATGCATTCCATTGAGGTTTTGGTTGAGCATAGGATTAAAATGAGTGGGTGGCTAGTTGGGCATGATATCGAGATGCAAAGGACCAAGGAGGAGGCGTGGACTAGGAAGGATGAGTAGGGGGGCCCTAAGAAGGTTTGGAGTTGACTTCGTTGGGGTTGTAGTATGCCTGAGATATCCCTTGCATCCCTGCTGGTATGGTCTAGGTCCATGTTCCCTCCTTTGGTTTATGTAATAGAACTGTTTAGTGACTCCTTTGGCCCCTTGGTATACAACTTTAGCTCCAGGCAAGGAAGGGCACTTATCTGTAGAATGATCTTCTTCACAGACTGAACAAAACCCTATAGAGTTCAATGGGCGTTCATTCCTAAGATGCCTCTTGGTGCATCTAGGGCAAAAAATGGCCAAAGCCCTCTATGCTTCCTCTTGTTTTCTTTTGATATGTAAGGTATCCATTTGCATGGAAAGATTCTGCAACATCTCACTCTTGAAGTCTTTCAACATGTTTCTAATTTCACCTTTAATGGATGAATTATAAGAAGAGGTACTGGCTATGGGTTGACTCCCCCTACCTTTCTTTCTCGCTAATCTAGAATGGTTTCTAAAAACAATATTTATATCCTCATAGGATAGTTGGTAGATGTCTCCCCCGGCCAGTAGATGGAAGGTCTTCCTGAACTCCCCTGAGAAGGACCAACTTCAGAGACTTAGGGTCAAGTGTAACCTGGCCCTTTTGTAACTGAGCTGGAACCTCTCTTCATAGTCTTCCAGGAACTCATCACTTCCTATGGTCATTCGGAAGATTTCTTCTTTAGTATATTTTGACCTACAATAGTCTCGATACTTGTTGTTAAAGGCCTGCTGCATATGAGCCCAAGTTGTGATTCTATTACCAGGTAATCCCATGAAACAGTGTAGTGCTGCATCCTTGAGAGTAGAAGGGAATAGTTTCAATTTTTGCTCATCTTCTGCATAGTCATAAGTTTGACAGATGATAGAAAACTCGAACAAGAAGTTGTCAAGATCTTCTGTAGTCAGACCATGGAAGTGAGGTAGGGCTGAAGGACTTATATTCTTCATTTTGGTGTCCCCATTGGTCTCCCGAATGGGGAAGGTACCCTATATTCTCTCTCCATTTCCCCTAGCATTTCTGTTTTCAGCCATTAGCTCTAGAGGAATGTTTTCTTCTTCTTCTTCCCCTATAGGTTCTTTAAATATGTCTGGATGTTCACCTAAGGGTTATTCTTGATTGCAACCACCGAAGAAGAGCGAAGGTTGCCTGTGTGAAGTAGTGGGGGTGTTGGGAATTTTTTTTCCTAAGTTATCTCTACTCCTACGAGGCATGAAAGGAAATATTTCTGGTTGGTTTTTTGTTTCTTTTTCCCCACACTGAAATTATCTACAGAACTTGAAATTGTGATTGAACAAAACAAATTTCAACTAGATGAAATGAACTTTTTGAATGGAAATTTGCAAAATTGAAAAGGAAAGCAAGGTAATGCAGAACTGAAAGAAAAGAAATGACTAGTCTACTTTTGCCGAAATAAACTATTAGCAGAATGTTGCAATAGGAAATAGAAGAAAGTAGTAATCACAGAATACTCTGACGCTTCCCCAGAAACGACACCAAAAAGTGGTGAGCGCCAGTATTGCTGCAAGAATGCTGCAACTCCTTGGCTACCAACTTTACGTTTATCAACCCGGTAGTTCGTAACAGACTTGGAAGCATCGGTGCTATATACACAAGTACTAGTTCTCACTACAGGTTGTCACTTGGTCAGCCGATGCAAGATCACTAGGAGCTCAAGCCAACTTCTATAGATTTCAGAAAAAGTTCTATGTGTGATGAAAGGAAAGAAAGATTACTCTACAGATGCTATTCTAACTAAAGAAAGGAGAAAGACTGGAATGTAAATCAGAACATAGTAAACCCTAATTAACAAGCTAATTCTACTTTTGCCAAAAACACTATGAAAACCATGAAATAAATGCCATTACCTACTCAAGGAAGTAAACAACATCTAACCATGCTATTTCTGGAAGTAAATAAGAATTTTTTTTTTTTTTTGGATTTTTATGTGTTCTTATGTGAATTTAACATGCATCTAATTTAATGTGTGTGAGTGTGGCAGCAAACAGGTGGCATTAGAGGGTGGTTTTGGAGCTTGGGAGGATGTAGTATGGTGTCGACGGGTCCTAGGAGGTCTTAAGTGGCCTTTTGGAGGCTTTTCCCACACTCAGCCTTCAAAAGAAAGCCTACAGGAAAAACTATAGGAGGAGACAGGAAAACTACAGGAGGAAAACAGGGAAACTATAGGAGGCCTACAGGAGGAGGTCGAGAGAAATTTTTGTTGTTTTGAGGGTGTGAGAGTGGGTGGAAAAGGTGGATGAAGGTTGGAATGAGGTGTTAGGGCACCTAAGGTCTACCATGAATCACCAGGAGAGAGAAATATGATTGGGTTTGCTCGAGGAGAGAGGAAGAAGTTCTATGAAAAATGAAGGAAACTAGGGAAGAATTGAGATGAGGTTTGGGAGACCTATAGGGCATGGATCAGATGGAGGGTGTGATTGCTGGTAAGCTGGCCTACTGCTGGAAGAGATCTGCTGCATAGAAACTTACAGTCAACCAAGAAAATCAAGCAACCAATGAAATGAGTGCATCCTAGGAAAAATAGAGTTTTGCATTAAAATGTCCTAAACTATGATGTATAGAAGGAAATGCTGGGAAATGATGTAAGAAAGGAAAGCATGCAAAAGGAATATTGCAAGTCAGAAAGTGAACATGATAAAGAAGATCTAAAGCAAAACAGAACTAGACTATCAACATACTAGAGTGCTGCAAACACTAGAAGTCCTATGAATGAGGAAAATCTGTGTTTTTGGGGCAAGAAGAGAGTCTTTGCCTCAAATCATGGTCCCAAAGGGAGGAAGAGAGGACAATGCACTATTTCTAGCCTTTTGAATCTTCTCTGATCACTGCTTAACCTGCTACAGAAAGCACAAATGGAAGCAAGCTACTAAATCATCAAAAGCAACCTATTCTTAACCATAAGAGAAATACATCTAACAACAAACTAATCTACAAACTAAAGCATACAAATACAAGTAAAGAGAAGCTTGGATGCTTGGATTGGGCCCTAACCCAAGAGCTTCAGCCCTTTCAGGTAACTCAGTGCTAGCTCAAAAAGGATTCCATCTTCATTATAAAAAAATAACAACATTACATAAGACTATCATAAAATAGTAAGCTCGAAATTTGAGCAAAGAAAAAAAAAGTCGACCCTAGTGAGGGCCTACACCTCTCTACTTATACATATAAAGCTATCAAAAAATTCCTTAAAATCATGGATGCTTGGCTTCCAAAACTCGAGATAACTATCAATCATCTTCCACTTGCTCAGCTGCCTTCTAGTGCATGATTCGGCTACTTGTACTCCGAGCTGAATGAAGGGGAATTCGAAGTGAGGAGCAATAAATGAGAGGGATTCCCTCCTATAAGTCCTCTCCTCTATCTACTTTGAGTTATTGCTATATTTTGACCACTAGATCCTTGACTTTGACCTCGAAATCCATCAATAATTAGCATTAAATACATGTTAGACCACATGGCATAATAACTAACTCAACTCACCCTATAAGCATAAGTATAATCATAAAATCATACAATAAGCTAAGAGAATGGTTGATTTGACTGGTTTAGGAAGTAAAATGAGCCCATATAATTACCCATTTATGAGGCTCATCAAATTCCTACGTCTCCATTCATGGATGTGATCGGAGATGTGGATCGCAGTGTCTTGCTTGAGAAACGTTAGTAGATGGGTGCCAGTTTCATAGTGAACCGACAACTAGAAATGTGTGAGAAAGGCTATGACGAGAGTGTTAAAGTCATGATCGGTATTTTGAGGTAGCTCGATATACCACTTGGTTGAAGCACTTGTAAGAGTTCGCTGGAAAAGCCAAAGATGAAAGGAATCATTGATGTAGGAATTCGAGGAGCACCAGAGGTGATATGTCATCACATGGGCTTGTGGATCCTCTTTCGCTTTTCATTCAAAGTTCGAACAATCACTGGAGATATTGGATGGAACTGGAGGCCAGTATGGTGAATGAAGAATCGGTTCATTCATGAGGCTAGACAGATCTCGCAACTCCACTGTAGCTAAGAACAACAATTGGGTATTGAAAGGCATTTGAGGTCGATAAGCACACCCAGATGGCAGAACCCATCCTTGCTAGTAAATATTTTGTCCCCATAGTGGAGGGTTTTGTCCATATGGCATTTGATTTTTCCCCCACTGTAGGTTACCTTGCCCGTAGGGAGGATTCTGACCTTGAAAGCCTTGAAACTGTCTAGCCATAGGTTGATGATAAGCAACATACGGGTTAAAAGGCTGTTGAGCCTGTTGACCTTGGACATATGGATTTTGCACTTGATGCACCTAGGCATAAGGGTTTTGAACCTGTTGCCCCTGGGGAAAAGGGTTTTGGACTTGCTGCCCTTGGATGTAAGGATTTTGCACTTGCTACCCTTGGACAAAAGGATTTTGGGCGTGCTGCCCTTGGAAAAAGGGATTCTGAACTTGTTTCCCTTGGACATAAGGATTTTGGGCCTACTGCTGCATGACTTGAACCTGACCCTTCCCTTGCTAAGGTTGGCCCTGTTGATATGAGTATAAGGGTTGTTGTTGCCCGGGTTGACCTTATTGTTGCAAGGGCTGACCTTGCGGCCGTAAAGGTTGTCCCTGTGGCTGCAGAGATTGACCTTGCAAGGACATAGGCTAGGAGGATGAATGAACATAATGCATTTGCAGCTGCACAGTTTGTTGCAATGATTGCAAGGGTTTCCCTTGTGGTTGTTGCAGTTTTCCTTGCTACGACGTTATCTATCCTTGTTGTTGCATTGATGGCCCATGCTACAACGAAGGTTGCCCTTACTGCTGCAGAAGTTGTCTTTGCTGCTGTAAGGGTAATTGAATAGTTCCTAGAGTGACACCTTGAAAGTTCCTGAACTGTATCTGGCCATATCCACCAAGCGTGGTGGAAAGACCAGGCTGAACATAAGGTCCAAGTTAAGGGATGTAAGGCGGATTAACCATTGCTTGTGAACCATATGGAACATAAGGATGTTGGTACTGAACCTAAGCCACATTGGGCTACTGGTATTGGACGTTACTTGACCTAGATGGACCAACAGGGTTCGACTGTTGGTACTAGATGTTACTCGATCCAGCAAGACCAACAGGGTTTAGAATGGCACCTGAAGAGGGCTGGTTCATCCCAACCATGTGAGTTTTTGAGCCACTCACATTGGTTGTAACAGATATCATGGAAATATTTAGACTTTGCCCCCAAGGCAGTGCCACATCTTGTCCACTTACTGGAGGAATCGAAGAACTGACAAAGACATGACTCGAGATCGTTGGTTGAACTGGACGAGTTACTTGGACCGATGAAATAAGAGGATTAATAATGGTGGGTTGCACCAAAACTGAAGTAACTACAGAATGCAACATCAGTTCAGAGGTCGAATTCT
>APFE030213771.1:50172-73055 GCA_000404065.3 Pinus taeda | reverse complement strand
TACTTTGCTAGAATTGGCAGATCGATCTGTAGTTCGACCAGAAGGTACTCTATACGATGTCATGGTTTCTGTAGACTCCTGGGAATATCCAACTAACTTCCTGATAATTAATCCAAAAGCCCGACTAGATGGACATCCGCTAATCCTAGGAAGGCCTTGGCTTGCTACTGCCGATGCCTACATTGGTTGCCGACAGGGAAACATGACCATAACTAAAGGACCAGACATTAAAAATCTAGTTCTATATCCTCCAGCATAGCCAAGCCTACCGACGATCAAAACTAATCAGTGTCATGTGTCATATCTTACTAACAATATCAGATCTCCATTGACGGTACATAAGGCTTTAGATTTTAAAGATCAGACAGAAGATGATGCCATCAATAACTTCATTAGTCAAACTGAATCTAGATCTCACACACAGTGTTTTATGATAGAGGCAGCCTTTGATAGTGAGCTAGAAGAAGACCCTTTAAAAGATCCACATGACCAAACAATACCAGTAACTATTGTTGCCAATAGTAAAGTAGTGGAAATCGAACCTGGTAAGACTCTAAATATCAACGCCAACCTCACACCAGATCAAGAAATAAAGCTTGTTAATCTATTACAAAAATATAAGGGAGCATTTGCGTGGGATTACCCTGACATGAAGGGGATTGATCCTCAATTATGCACCCACCACATCTATATAGAGAAGGATGCAAGACCTATTCATCAGCCACAAAGAAGACTCAACCCCCATCTAAAAGAGATAGTAAAAGCCAAACTTCAGAAACTTTTGGATGTTAATTTTGTTTATCCTATCTCCAACAGTAAATGGGTCTCTCCCCTAGTGGTGGTAACCAAGAAAAATGGAAAATGGAGGATTTGCGTGGATTACAGGGAGTTAAATAAGGCCACACAGAAGGATCACTTTCCCCTCCCATTTATAGATCAAGTATTGGACACGTTGGCAGGAAAGAAATTTTTTTCTTTTCTAGACGGCTTCAGCGGATATAACCAAATCCAAATTGCCCCTGAAGACCAGGATAAAACTACCTTTACTTGCCCTTGGGGAATGTTTGCCTATCGAGTACTACCCTTCGGCCTATGTAATTCCCCTGCTACATTCCAAAGGGCTGTCCTCAGCATCTTTGCAGATCTAATAAACGACGGACTTGAGGTGTACATGGATGACTTTACATCGTATGGAGATGATTTTGACCCAGCTCTGGATACCCTGGAAAAAGTTCTACAACGTTGTATCACTACCAGACTTTGGCTGAGCCACGAAAAATGTTACATGATGAAAACAAAAGGGCTCATTCTAGGGCATTACATTTCAGCAACTGGCATCCAGGTAGACCCGGCCAAAATTCAGATTCTTTTTCTTATCCCTACCCCCACTACTCAAACAGAGGTATGCAGTTTTCTTGGATTTTCTGGATATTACAGACGATTTATAGAACATTATTCATGTATTGTTGCACCTCTATATGCTCTAACTGGTAATGTTGATTTCTTGTGGACAGAAAAATGTGACCAGGCTTTTAAGGAATTGAAAAAGCTGGTATCAACAGCCCCAGTCCTTCGAGGACCAAACTGGAATTTGCCATTCCAAATCTCATATGATGCCTCGGATACAGCAATTGGTGTAGTCCTGGGGCAAGAAGAGGATATGAAGCCATATGCTATTTACTATATCAGCAAAAATTTATCCTCTGCCAAACTCAATTATACTGTTACTGAAAAGGAATTCCTGGCTGTAATACATGCTGTTAACAAATTTAGACATTATATTACAGGCTATCCTGTTGTGCTATATACAGATCATTCTACTATCAAATATTTGGAAAATAAACCTGTTATGAATGCTAGAATAACTAGATGGTTGATCTTATTGCAGGATTTCGATATCACAATCAAGGAACGACCTGGCAGGGAGAACCCTGTAGCCGATTTTCTCTCACGAATACCAAAGCCAATTGAAACAGGAGCGGTAGAAGATCAATTTCCTGATGAACACCTGTTTGTTGTTGTTGTTCGAACACCCTGGTATGCTGATGTCGCCAATTACTTTGCAGTAGGTAAGCTACCAAAACACTTAACCCCTCAGGAATGGAAGCAAATTGTTCAGAAGAGCACTCGATTTTCGTGGATTGGAGGCCATTTGTTCCATACAGGGGCAGATATGCAAATCAGGAGGTGTATTCGAGAGGACGAGATCTTCGACATCTTAAAAGCTTGCCATGACGAACCATGCGGGGGGCATTTTGCCGAAAAAAGAACAACACATAAAGTATTGCAGACAAGATACTATTGGCCTACAATTTTCAAAGATGCGAAAAAACTTGCACAAGCCTGTGACAGCTGTCAGTGAGCAGGAAAACCTGGCCAAGCCGATGAAATGCCTCTGAGACCACAATTGGTCATTGAGCCATTTGAACGATGGGCTCTTGACTTTGTCAGACCCATTAATCCACCATCAAATCAGAGGACATACATTCTGGTGGTGACCGATTATGTTACTAAATGGGTCGAGGCTGAATCATTGCCTAAGGCTACAGAGGACTCGGTAATACAATTCTTGTTCCATTTGTTTATACGTTATGGACTTTCGAGAGAAGTAATCACAGATGGTGGACCACAATTTGTTGGAAATAAATTAGCTGCAATACTTAACAATTATCATGCCCAACATAAGATCACTACCCCATACCATCCGTAGGCAAATGGGCAAGTAGAAAGTAGTAATAAGGTAATAGAATCAATTTTAACAAAAACCATTGCAGCGCATAGGCGTGATTGGGCCGCTCGGCTACCTGAGGCACTCTGGGCCTATAGAACCACATGGAGAAGTACGACAGGCTATTCGCCTTATCAATTAGTGTTTGGAAAACAACCAATCTTCCCCATAGAGTTCGAAATCCAAATGCTACGAACTGCACAGGAAGTCGGCCTAGATCTGAGTGAGGCACAAATCAATCGACTACAGCAGATTAATGAATTGGATGAAATTAGGCTCTCTGCATTACAAAATACAGCATTGGTTCAGCAGCAGCGAGCGAAGTGGCATGATGCACTTATTAAGAATAAAGTCTTTCATGAAGGAGACTGGGCTCTGTTATATGACTCTCAGTTTCAGGACTTCCCGGGGAAACTCCAGACTCGATGGTTAGGACCATATGAAATCCAGAAGGTACATGACAATGGGACCTTTACCCTGATCACAATCGACAGTTCTGGATATGCATTCAAAGTAAATGGCCACCGAGTTCGTCTCTATCGAAAGCCACTCACTCGGGAATCCTTCTGTCAGCAGCTACGACAAGATACTGATTTGGAAATTTTAGGAGAGGAAGCGAAATATTCCTCACCTGTAACTTAAGCAATTCATTTCATAACTTGTACATAACATCCTGTATATACGTTTTTTGATTCTCTATTTGCATTCTCAGTATTTTTGCTACATTATTTGTGTGAGTTTGTTGTTCCTTTCCAAAAGGAACAACACTTGTGTGGTTTTGCTATTCCTTTTCAAAAGGAACAACATTTGTGTGATTTTGCTGTTCCTTTTCAAAAGGAACAGCATTCGCGTATTTTTGTTGTTCCTTTGCAAAAAGGAACAACACTTATGAGATTTTGCTGTTCCTTCTCAGAAGGAACAGCATTTGCGTGACTTTGCTATTCCTTTTCAAAAAGGAACAACACTTGTGTGTTTTTGTTGTTCCTTTGCGAAAAGGAACATCACTTGGGTATTTTTGCTGTTCCTTTGCGAAAAGGAACAGCACCTGAGTGTTTTTGTTGTTCCTTTACGAAAAGGAACAACACTTGTGTGTTTTGTTGTTCCTTTGTGAAAAGGAACAGCACTCGGGTGTTTTTGCTATTCCTTTGCGAAAAGGAACAGCATTCGTGTGTTTTTGTTGTTCCTTTGCGAAAAGGAACAACACTTGGGTATTTTGCTGTTCCTTTGCAAAAAGGAATAGCACTTGCGTGTTTTTGCTGTTCCTTTGCAAAAAGGAACAACATTTGTGTCTTTTTGTTGTCCCTTTGTGAAGAGGAACAGCGTTTGAGTGTCTTTGCTGTTCCTTTCTCGGAAGGAACAACATTTGCGATTTTTCATTGTTCCTTTCAAAGAAATGGTATCCTACAAATGGATTCTTATCTCAGGAATGCCATCGGCATGTTCTTACCCTTATTGGATGCTTTGCGCCCATGGTCTCCCCAATATTTTAGACACAGCAATGAATTTATGCAATGAACATAAACCATGATATACCGAAATCAGCATATCATAAATTGCTATTACTATGAAGCCAGTATGTATAAGAGGACAAGAGGAGGGACATTAACTTTTCATCTCCACTGTCATTGTCTTATTCCTGAACCCTGGTTTGGTGATTTTTATCATGATGATTTCCCTAAAATCTTTTTTGATTATTACTAAAGAATAAGAGCAAACGATTTATATATGTCTATTGGGATTATAAGACTTCTTCCACCGTTCCCCGCTCTTAAGGAGTGCGGAACCACCCTTATGTGGAAATAAATAAAAAAGAGAGGTGCTCTGCAAAAGAAAAACAAAAACAAAATATGAAAATTGTCAAATGTAGGATAGGGGGTCTCATTCAGAGCCAGCCTACCATGATCATAAGGATGGAAGCGAAGTGGCATTCCCATTACGGCCACCACACCAGGGATATGGTCGAAGGTAAATTAACAAGCAAACCTTGGAACAGGAGGTCTCATCACGAGCCGGCCTGACCAGGTTTCGTGCCTACCTTGTGAATGGCATTATGGTTATCTGGTTACCAAGCCGGCATAATGGCCTGCATTTTGACAAAGCACTCTTCAGAATATACACAAAGGATCATGGTTCCAGAGGGTGAAATAAACAACTCTGCCAAGGTTATGAGCACCTGTTGGCAGCAGAGCTCTGTTAATGGCATCGAAGTCGTAATATTTACACCAACAGGTATGATATTAAATCTTTCTGTCTCTTATATCCTTTTCATAAATCATAGGTCATACCCCGATATATATATCGCATGAATATTTATTACCACCGATCATGGCAACGGAACTGACAATGACTATTGGAGACTTTGTACATTTGACAGACGTCCAATCCCTTGGTTCCTCATTATATCACGCAGGCTCTTATATAAAACGCGATCTACCTTTTTGCCTCGGTTTCAGCATTTCGTTGTTTTTTTACAACATGGCATAATTCCATATGCTGTACTTTATGATTTGACTCCCGACTGGCTGCTGCTCCTCTCTTTGACGGCTGGGGGTAGCCTATCAGATCGCGGGGGGGGGGAGGTAACCTCATTACTGCAGGGATTACGTGGCTGCACACCATTCGGGCAAGATAACGTACGAAGGAATGGCATGGTTTAACAGTATGATGATTTCATCCTACGGAGATTGCCGTCCACAATCCTTTTTTCGTTGCATGCTCTGTGATCCTTTCCAAAAATTGGCATTGATCATCCTCTCTGCATCGCAAATACCGCAAACAGTCGTTGTTCCATTTCTGAGTAGAATCATGGGCGGAAATACGGTCCGAAGCGAACCTCACAAGCTGACAGTTTCTGCTGCTGCTCGCAAAATCCTGGAAAACACAGGATGGTTGAATTACTTCAACCGCCTGCAAGAATCAAACGAAGCAGTAGCGTTGGAATTCCTGCAGAATTTGCAGGAAAACTACTCCGTAGTAGGAGGAAAGCGGATAGTGGTTACGGAGGACATCATCGCAGAAGTCTCAGGATTACCAACTGCTGGACCCATATGGACGCTGAAGAAGGAAAGATTGCAAAAAGCTATGGAAATTTTCCAGGACGAAGGCCAAAGCTTGACAGTCAAAGGGAAAGGAGTTCTGCTGGCAACACTTGGGGAACCCTGGACCGAGCTGGCGAAGACAGTGCAAAGTTATATCACCTGTGAAGGAAGAAAAGATGTGGTAAGGCCTCGTCACCTAAAACTTTTGGCTGTTTTAAAAGGAAAATGCTCTGTGAATATCCCTACACTTTTAAATTCGCTATTACATGACCCGGCCCGAAGCCTGAAGAAGGCCCAGCATATAGATGCAGTTGTCAGCCACCATGGACTGATCCGATTGATAGTGAGCCACAGTCTCACCCAACAGTTAAGCACTTGGGAGGAATTGATTGAAATAGTTGAGGGGGGATTGGCTGTACCACCCCCAAAACTTGAACAGTCCTCCAGCACGTCGGAACGTTCGGAAAGACGCAAGGATCTAGCAACAGAAAGACATGCTGCTTCAAAATGGAAACAACCCTCCAGTACGCCAGAACGACCAGAAGAACTTAGAGAACCTGCTGGCACACCCAACCAACCTGAAAGACCAAGAAAGTCAGCTCGGTTGGCTCGGATACGAGGAAGGCTAGAAAGGATTCAGGGAACCACGGCCCAGCCAATTGAAATTGTGGACGAACCTCCAGAACTGGAAGGAGGACTCTCCGAAGGAAATGCTGAGCAATCAGAGGCCGAGACTGACCAGCCGGAAGGAGAAATTGAAAAGGGAGATGAACACTCCGAGGAAGAAATGGCCACCGAACAGAGCAACCAAGGAGATGAACACTCGGAGGAAGAAGAGGCCACCGAACAGAGCAATCAGGAAGAAGAAATTGCACAGCCAGGGGGTAGCCCATTGCAAGACCCTCCAGGTGAGGAGGAATTGGCAGCAGTTCTGGCCAATATGGGAGAATATGGCCAGCCCTCTAGCACAGGAGGTGTCCCTGACGGTCCCCCAGAAGAAGAATTACCCGAGGAATTGCATGCAGAAGAGGCAGAGGAAGAAAACCTGCCTGGATATGATAATAAAATAGAAGACAACAATCAGGGACAATCTGTCCCCAAGACACCGGAGGATATCCTAGATGAAGAAGGAATGAGCTCAAGGGCCAAACCCTCTGCTGAGGCAAAGGAAATTAAGAAACAACAGAGGTTGCTGGGCACTATAGCCAAACTCCGGCAGCAAATTCGAATGTTGAAAGCCAGTCTGAGAATACAGAAGACCGTAAGGAAAAGGAGGAGGACCACGGCAGCAAGAACCCCGAGGAAAAGAACCCATTTTGCTGGTCGAAACCCCATCAGGAGACCTACTGCTGAGGAACAGTCTGTTGTTCCAAATAATAATGAGGAACAGGGTGCTGTTCCAAATGACATGGAGGAACAAACTGTTGTTCCAAATAGTGTGGAGGGGCAGACTGTTGTTCCATCTGGCCTTGAAGAACGAATGGACATTCCAATGGAACAGCAAGAGGCTCCGATGGCAAAACGACCACAACAACCCTTTATTCGCGTTAAGAAAGAAACAGAAAGCAAAGAGGTCCAAATAGAAGCACCACCCTCGGGCGTAATTCGGGTCCTAAACTCCAAGCAACGTAATAGAAAGGTCCAGGTTAAACTTCTAGCCTCTACGGCTTTGTGGAAAAAGGACCCAAAAACCAAAACCTTGCATAAAATGATGAAGGAAGCTCAGAAAGAAGCTGGGCAGTTGTGAGAATAGACGATCCCCAAGGAGAGATATGAAGAGCTCCAACAGCAACTTCGAGACATCAGTCAGTCCGAGAGCCAGGCTTTTGAAGGATGGCAGAAGGAGCAGAAAAAGGTTGCTAAGGTAACTCGTCGATTAGATAGTGTTGTTAAGCAGATGGACACCATGTGTTCCTTATATAATGACGTTTTGAATTGTAGGGCCCCTGCTAAAAATTATGCTTTGTTTTTGCTTGAACGATATCTGAGATTAAAAATAAAAGCCGTTAGGGCAGGAGCACCTATCCACATCAACATTGTTAATGACTTTATAGACTGTTGCAAGCACTATGGAATTAAAGTTCAAAGGTTATTATGCGAGTTTTACCTGCACAATCTTGTGCTAGACCAGGAAACTGATTTAAATCCTGGCCCTTTTGTTGGTAATATACAACTCCAAGCCTTTATCTCATTTGGGGTTAATCAGTTGAAGTGGCTCAAAGCTTACAACACCTTCCAGAGATAAGAGAATAGCTTAGATTTATGGGTACGAGCTGAACCTAGAGACTCAGTGACGCTATGGAGAGAGCATAGGAGTCTGATGAGGATCCCAGGTGTCATTGAAATATTAGGTTCCATGCATGAAGACTTGATCCGAAATAGTCTGGAATATTTCTTGACTATTAAAGACCTTGCCATCGATGCTACAAAATTTCGATACCGGACCTCTAACCCAAACATCCAGCTCAGGGAACCCTTCAAATATGAGAATTTTGAGCTAGCTGCAAGCCGATTGAGTCTCTATGGGGAACGGATTCTGCGAGCAGGGCCATCCTGGTTAGGGTATCGATTTCGCAGTCCAATTATTTGGCACCCTGCACCCGGATATCAGGCCTAATGAGTGCCTGCAGATCCATAGATCAGTTCTTTGACCGATTCTTAGTTGCTCATCCGGATTGTGGCCTCACTCGCGAGATCCCTTCTTCGGCTTTCTCTCCACTACCTTCATGTAACTATAACGTTTTCATGAGGCCATGGAAACAGGGTAAGCAGGGGGGTGTGTGGAGCACTTGGAAGGTATGCTTTTGACAAGAAATCTAGTGGTTTTTCAATAATAATTCTAACCTTTTCTACATTATGAGTTCAAAGAAGATAAAGGATTTTGATGAAATGTGCGAAAATAGACAAAGGAAGCTCAAGTGCTGATAATTGACGTTTTCTATGCAGGAAGACGAGGAAACAGGGGATTGTTGATCAAAAGCAAGGAGCAAAGGGAAAATAACTGTTGTCCCTCCAGCAGGGAACTGGATGCAGACGAGATCAAGCAAAATTAGAGCCGAATAGCCCAGGGAAAGAATGTGGGATACCGAGTCGGAGAGTGCAAGAAGGAAAAGAGAAGAATTGAACGATTAGCGAATCCCTCAAGATCTTTAATCCTGAGGAATCGCTGCTTTAACTTATCTTTTTGATTGTCTAGATACCTCCGTCATTTTTGCTATATAAAGGCACCATGCCATTGAGAAAAGGGATGACTGTTTTTATGATTTTAAAGTTTCAAGAACAAACTGTGATCATTGAGTCTCGCTGAGACCTGATTTTGTATACTTTTGTTGATGCAATTAATATAAAAGACTTGGTGTTCATCTCGTCTCTGCGTCTGGAGTAACCTCAAGCAGTGTACCATTGGCAGCTAAGGGCCCGATTCTGAAGGACACTTGCTTTTGTATTATTATACGGTGATTTGTGTGTGGTTTGTTTATTTCTGTTATTTAAGTAATCTGATACATCTTTTATGTGATATACTACACTTCATTATAATTGATATTTGAATGATTTCTTTATCTCATGTTTCTGCACTGTACAATTGGATCTATTTGAATTGCATCTTTCAGTTCTCTCTGTGACAAAATGTTGGTATGACTGTTATCGTTATTAGATCCATGTGAAATAGTATTTGTGAGACTTGAAAGCAATATTACTTCGTTGAGAAACGTAGTCATATCATTCATTATTCTCAGGTTGCTATAGTAGTATAGAACATGTACATACGAATGAGGATTGTTGTTCCATCTTATTACTGCTATTCCATTTGATTACTGTTGTTCCTGCTGTTCCATTTTATTACGGTTGTCCCATTTGATTACTGTTGTTCCATTTATTGTTGTTCCATTTCCAGACTGTTGTTCCATTTTACTTTCCACTATTTTATTTACCTACCTTTGTTGTTTTTGGTGTGAGAGAAGGCCTAAGGCTGTAGTGAGCCTCAGCAAGACGCCGCTTAGCTCCCAGACCTATATAAGTCCATGCTCTAATTTCCTTTCTTCATCAGTTTCTAAAGGGATGGGTTATTACTTCCGTACCCTTGACTGATCAATAGCCTTATGTGATTTGAATCTTTTGGGTTAGTTTAGTTTCAGCTTAGCATCTGTTTCCTTTCGAATCATTAGAACACTATACTACTGAGCATTACTCGGAAAAATAGCCTCGGATTGAGCTACTCCTTGAAATAACAAAACGTTCCCGGATTGACTTATTAATGTGGGATAATTAGAGGTGTGAGAGACCCTAGTTATAGCTCTACACATACATCACAACTAGGTTTTCCAGCATGACTTAGGTTCATCTCCAGAAAGTTGACTCTTCAATAGGTTCTCATTAATTTCTCAAGTCTCACATGTTTTTTGCCATTTTGATCTAGTTTTTCACTTCGTCTCTTGCATTAAGGGTGTTCAATCAATAGCTTGGAGCCACATAGTCCATAGTTAGAAATTTTTTGTCTCTTTTCATGATATCTATAAGTCCCAATCTAGTCTTTCAAGCTATTTTCCCTAGTTTCCCCTCTCAGGGGCAAAGGAATTTTTGTGTGACACTCTCTAGTTTCCGTTCTTAGGAGAAAAGAATTATGATGGGTGAAGGGCTCAAACCCCCCATGGTCTCATGACTGTAAGTTATGCACTTTATATTCTTAATATAATGTGAATATATTTGCTTACAAAAAATATCCTTCTTTCAACCCACACGTGAGAAAAATGTCCTCCAAGTGTGACATCATCCTCCAATAGTGAAGATCCCCATAAAAAAGGTGCCAAAGGTGAGTCAAAAGAGTGCTCCTTACTCCAAGCCATCTCCTCATCAATAAATGTGCATCATAAAACAGAACTGTCATCAAGGTATCACCATCAACCAAGCCCATGTCATCACTTTAGGCCTCGTGAGGGTCACATCATAAGGCTAGGGCATGATTTCATCATCAAGGAAGGTGTATCATCACATCTAGAGGGATCTCAAGTCATTATCATCATCATAAATTACGTCTAGGAACAAGGCAATGTTAATCAAGAAGATGCAACACCAACTTGGTGGGATCTTGTGGTCTTCAGGATACATATTTCTCAATAACATCGTAGCTTCAATGAGTAAAATTTTAGGTTCTAAAGAGAGGTGGAAGTCATCATCAATGATGGATCCATCCCAATGTCAATGCTCTTCTTAAAGTGGTCAACATCGTACCTACAATGCCTTGAATTGTCATCAATTTCAAAAGGACATCCTTTCTAAAGAATTGGAGAATTCAATCAATCCCTCAAGGTATGGAAGTTTCACCTAGGGGAAGATCCCTGAAACATACCTTCAAATCAAGTGAGATCATCATCATAGGTAAATTACCCATAAAAATATCACAATGGGCCATCTCTAATGCAAAAGGCACAATAGTACTTCACACAATCATCGTCTTCAAATGACTTTTTTCATTG
The DNA here is from genome assembly GCA_000404065.3 of Pinus taeda. Classification (NCBI taxonomy): domain Eukaryota; kingdom Viridiplantae; phylum Streptophyta; class Pinopsida; order Pinales; family Pinaceae; genus Pinus; species Pinus taeda. The sequence continues at coordinate 61,815 of APFE030213771.1, read as the reverse complement.
ATGGGTTGTAAACAAGTTACCATGATTAGATATGAGAGGCTTTTTAAGAGGCCCTATTAGGTGCTTCCAACCCTAAAGGGAGAAACAATTAATAGGATGACACATGAATCAATAGGTGCAACTGAATAGTGGTACGATGGTAGTTTACTTCATGGAAGTCACCATTATCAAAGTACTAGTTATGAAACACCATCATTCTTGAGTGTTATAATGTGAAGATGGAAAATTCGTGCGACCCAAGTTACTTTTTTTTCAGCCTATTTTTACTACCCCTCTTGTGTTCCTTTTTTATTTTCTTATATAAATTTTTTCACAAGCTTTCATTTATGCATCCTTTCCATCTTAAAGATGAAGTCAATTATTTCTCATCAAGGTTTGGATGTCAAAGTTCCTTTCATTTGGATTTTCTCATGCATTAGTCAAGAACTAGTTAAGGGCTAATGAGGTTGGTAGAGCTCAAATTAGGATTTTTTCCAAATATTTTTTTATATCCCATCCAATCTTTTTTTCATTTTATATTCATAGCTCATGATTTTTATTTTTTTTCTACTTCACGAACCTCTTTAAGGAAAAATGTAGGCCCCTACTCAAGAATGAGGAAATCATGGAACCAAATTAATAGTTAGCAATCAACTTGAAGATGGGATGTGGAAAAAGGGATAGGTGGAAAGTGTTAGAAATGCATTATCATTGAAATAACATATTTGAGCCCTCTTGGACAAATGAAAAAATGGAACTCAATAAAGGTAACACTATACTAGGGGTAAGGGATAACCACAATGAGAAGCATGGGAATAAGACTACAACCAAAATCAGTCAATCATCCAATTCAACTCATGATCCATACTAATATGGAATTGAGCATTGAATGAAAGAACTTGGTACAAGAATGGTTAATGTAACTTATAATGGATGACCCAAAGAAAAAAAATTCTCCTAGATGTTGGAAGGAAAAATGTTATTGATGCCAAATGAGACATGGGCTCAAGGAAATTTGGGGGTAGAATTTGATCCTCACTTGGACCTAGTCTTGAACTTAATTTGAAGCATATTTCTTTGAAACTTATGAACTTTTTAACTGAAATTTGACCCCCTATGACCAGCCATAGGCTAAGACAAACCACAGGTTTCAAACCTATGGAAGGTCTATGTTTTCACTATGACAAACACCCTCCAAAATTTTTCCTACAATTGAATTTTGGAGCCTACTTTGGATCGTTTGATCATTTATTCTGTAGTCACTTCTTGGTCAGTTAATGCCTTGTTAAATCTTTGGGCTCCCTCTTGGATTATAATTAATTGTCGAAGTCACCTGCTTGCACATGCTCAATATGCAACAATTTCATGAATGCATTCTTTTATGAAAACTTGTACAAGCATAGAACAACCCATCAAGACTATTCCTATGTGATGATCAACCCATGTCGATAGTTAGTGCATGCTTTTATTGACAGTCTCTCGCTTTTGGTTGTGATTTTACTTTTGTTTCGGTGAGTTTTCCAAACTATCGCTTTTGTGTGCTTTCACTTTTGCGAGTGTCACTTTATGATGTAAAGTGGATTTTTGGCTTGTTTCAAGGGGTAACCTTGTTATTGATGAGTCATACTAGTCATGTAGACATGATTTTACTCATTCCCAAAGTTTCATGCATTGTTGCACAAGTGTTGTTACTTTTGTTGCAAAGTGTATATTTTGTGTTGCACTTGGAGAGATTTGTTGCATTCGAGTAGCAATGAGGGCATCATGATGTTATTTTTTTTGGAGTGATCAATGTTGGTTGGTTTATTGTTCCAAGCATGTGATCATGATCTAATTTTGTCTCTGCTCACGTAATCCTCGTTGATCCCACACTTAGCCTTATCTAGAAAATTTCATTCCCGACAAATTGACTTCACTTAGCCTTCCTAAAATATGCATTGCACAATCTCAACCCTCAAGCCCTAAAGTTTCCTCTTGGAACTATGCACTGCATAGTCTAAGTGCTTAGTCCCAATCCTTGAGCTCCAAAACTATGCAATCCTTTCCTCCAACTAGTCTCCTGTACGCACTGTGCATTCTCAAGCATCAAGCCTCAGCCTTGATCTTTTGAATTGTGCAACTACGTAATCACTTGGTCTATCTCCCTCCAAAAATGTGCATTGGGAAATTTTAAGCCTGAAGACTCAAGCTTAAGGCCTTGAACATCTCAAATATGCAATCTCCTAGTCTGTTATCCTGTTTGAACTATGCGTTAGGAAACTTCAAGCCTCAAGCTTGATATCTTGAGTTCCTCAACTGTGCAATCACTCAAAACAAGCCTTCGAAACTGCACATTGTGTATTTTCAAGCCTCAAGCCTCAAGCTTGAGCTCTTGAGTCCCTCAACTATGTAGTCCCTCTACCCAGGCCTCTAGAACTGTGCATTGGGCAGTCTCAAGTCTCAAGCCTCCATCCTAAACTCATGAGTCTCTCAACTATGCAATCATTTGACCCTCGCCATATTGAACTACACATTGTGCAGTATCAAGCCTCAGTCACGGGACTTGGGATCTAAAACTACAAGATCCTTGAGCAAGATGCTAAACAAGTCACTAGTTCTAGCCCTGATAAGTGATTTCATGAAGCATCTTAAACTAGGGGTTTATCAGACTGATGTCATCTTGTTATGAGTGGATTGTAGTCGCAGGTATTCTATCATGTCAGGACATGATGATGATGGAGGAGATTGAGAAGGAGACCATGCTATAACACACCTAAGGAACTGAGGAGATAAGGTTAACATCAGGTAAGAAGACGAAGGAACATTGGATTACAATAGAAGACCAAAGATTGGGACTGCATGAAGACTCCATCTGATTCACAACATTTTGGAGGGAAGATATGAAGAAGAAAGCATATCTCTCATGAAGAAGAATTATTGGATACATCTCTTATTTAAGACAAAGAAGCAAGAGGAAAAACTTGGTACTACCACTTATCATGAAGTCCATATTGTCATTGTCAAGTTGTGACCTAATCAAGTGTTACCATAATGTCATGTGTGTCCATGTGTCTCGGCACATCTCTTGTGGATGTAATGATGTAAATATCACAAGCAAAAGAAAAGATGTAATGTAAATTGGAAGTCCAAGAGTCATGCATAGAATGTGTAAAGTCATGAAGGAGTGAAAGAGTCATGGAGAAGTCAAAGAGTCATGAAGGTAGTCCAAGAGTCACAAGGGAGGTGAATGGTCACCCCATTTGTTATATATACACCTTCATAGCGCATGCATAGGGTAATTTCTACCTTCGCTCCTCTTGTCAATAATTAGAGAGGAATATAGTTGTTTTGGAGGAGAAAGTGGCCACTCTAATGATCCACTATTGGGGTTAGTGGTGTTCACTGTCTTGATGTATCTTGGAACTTTTACTTAATTCAGAACCTTGTTGAGTTGACACACTTTCATGCACATGTCATGAATATTGTCAGAGTTTTATTTGAATGTTTTCAATGTATTTTTTTCCATATGTACTAAGGAAATTGAAATATTTTAGTGGCTTTGGTACTTATATTGTTGAATGTGTGTTGTATTTTCTTCAATAATCATTGCTTCCTTGTGAACTATTTTGTTGTTTAATCAATGATTCATTCTTATGTATATGGTCATGTGCCTTTTCTAGATTAGTACTATTACTTGTCTTTAAAGGGCCCACTTTTCTCTTCCCTTTTGGTAGAAGGACCTTGATACTTTCCACAGTTGAACATTTCACAAGGCATACTCACTTGTTGATTTGAAGATGCATGTGTATTACTCTCTTGTATTGGACTTTGTATCCAAGGAAAATCTACAAGAATATATGGCAGTCAGGTCGATACTCTGAATGGGGCTCCTACTCCAAACTGTGCGAGGTCTATTTGATAATTCTTATCGAGGAAACCCCCTTGGTTGAAAAATTTCTAGCATTGTCAACAAAATGGCACTAGAAGGAGGTCCAAATGACAAGCCATGCCCTTTGAGTTTGTTTTGAATCTCTTATCTTTAATGGCTCATTCTCAAACCATACTCCTAGGGTGTTTCTTTAATTTATCCATTTGTCAATTTTCAATCCTCGATGAGCCTCTTTATCACTTGTATCATTTGAATTTTGACAGTGAGGATGGAACATCCATAGCTAAGCACATTTCTAATTTTCTTAAATTTTGTGAATCTTACAAAATTAGTTAGGTTGTGTTATATTCTTTCCACGACTAGCCTCCCTAACCAAATTAGATAGAGATCGATAAATTTAATGGTTAGACTTTTGAGTTGTGGAAACTCAAGATGGAGGATCTGTTGGTGGATAAAGATCAATGGATCGCAGTAGATCCGAGTACTAAACCAACAGGAGTGTCCGATGAAGATGGAAGAAGTTGGATCAGAAGGAAAAGAGCATAATACAATTGTGTGTTTCAGATTTAGTATTGTTGAATGTATCAGAGGAAGCTATGGCAAAGGCTTTATGGGACAAGTTAGGGACTTTGCACTAATCTAAGTCTCTAATGAATAAACTGTTCCTATGGAAAAAATTGTATAACTTGAGGATGAAAGATGGAGACTCGGTGATAGAGCATCTGAATGCATTTAATATTGTGGTAAGTCAGTTATTATATGTTGATATTAAAATTTTAGATGAAGATAAGTGCATCATTTTGTTGTGTTCTCTACCCGATTCGTGGGATAGTCTAGTTATTGCAATAGGTAGTAATGCAATAGCCTTACAGTTTGATGAAATAGTCTCATCCTTGCTGACGGAGGATATGAGACGGAAAAATATGGAGAGCCAGAATGGTGATTCCTTGTCTATATGAGGATGGTCCCAAAACAAAAATAAAAATAAGTCATCAAGTGGGATATCTAACTCTATAGGGAGATCTAAATCTCTAGGAAAGCCTATAAAGGTGTGTTGGAAATGCGGAAAGGAAGGGCACTACAAAAGGGATTGTAAATCTAAAGCTCTTGACAAAGGAAAGGGATCTGAAGATGCTCCTTCTGCAGAAGCAAAAACCACCTTAGATTAAGGTGGGGATGTGTACTTGGCTTCTTCTTCAAGTACACATGTAGATCATGAGGCATGGTTGATTTACTCAGGAGCATCCTTTCACTTCACACCCATTAGAGAGCGATTATGCGAGTATGAGAAATACGATGGTGGTGATCTCTTATTAGGGGATGATAGGAAGGCTAGAATCATTGTCACATAAAAGTAAAGTTGAAGTTGCAAGGTGGAAGGATTAGAACACTTCTGAGCATTCTACATATTCCTGCATTGGCTAGAAATCCGATTTATGTAAGCAAGTTGGATGATGCAAGTGTAAAAACAGTGTTCAAGAAAGATACTTGCAAGATGGTTCAGGGAGCACTGGTATTGATGCAGGGAGTTTGGATTGGAACTCTATACAAGCTACAAGGTAGCATTGTTGTTGATGGGTGCAACAGTTCTGTGGTTCCTGAAAGTGGAGTAGAAAATCTAGTGGTCTCTGGAGAAAAGACCATGCTATGGCATCAAAGGATTGGACATATTGGAGAGAAGGGCCTTCAAATACTTCATGGTAAAGGTATGGTAGAAAGTATGAATAATATCTCTCTGGATTTTGATTTATGTGAAAACTATGTATATGGGAAGCAACATCGAGTGAGTTCCCCCTATGGTGGTAAGAGGGTGAAACATATATTAGAGCTTGTGCACAGTGATGTGTTTGGACCTGTGAAGGTTCCATCAATGGATAGTTTTGTGTACTATGTATCATTTATAGATGACTTCTCAAGGAATACAAGGATATATTTCCTCAAGAATAAATCTAAATTCTTTGACAGGTTTAAGGAATTTAAGGCTTTGGTGGAAAACAAGACAGAAAAGAAGATAAAGGTGCTGGGGAAAAATAACAATGGAGAGTTTTGCAAGAAGGAATTTGATGAATTTTGTAAGAAGTGTGGTATATCATGACAGAGGACTACTCCATACACACTCGATAAAAATGGAGTTGTAAAAATAATGAACAAGACATTGATGGAAAAGGCAAGAAGCATGCTCAGTGGTGGTGGGTTAGGACACAAATTCTTGGTAGAGGCGGTGGAGACTACATGTTACCTGGTGAATGAATCATCCTGATCAGCGTTGGAGGATAAGACTCCACAAGAGGTATGGACTTGTAAGAAACCCTCTCTTTCACATCTGAGGGTATTTGGATGTGTTGCATATGTACATGTCCCAAAGGACAAAAGAACAAAGTCGGATAGTAAATCTAAAAAGTGCATCTTTATTGGGTATAAGGATGGTGTTAAGTTATGGTATGTTCTATGCTTATAACAGTTTACTTCTTTTTCTTATTATATTCCACATATTAGCAATTACATGTACATAAAGTAAAGTGCAGATAGAACATTAAACGATTGACAGAAAACAGGCCAAGACAAGAGACACAAGATGTGGCGGCTAGCCAGGGACAAACCCCACAATGTGTGGGGAAACCCTTTGATAAAATCTTCTTTTATCTTCAATAATTCAGTGGAGAGAAATAGTACAATAAATATGATTCATATCAGCAGTAGCAAACCCTAGATTAGCAGCATCAGCATTAGCGGCTTCATTATCAAACTAGGGCAGATGATATCTCACAAACTAACCATCGGATTGACTTCATTCCACAACCAAAAGTTGCAGCTTCCAGAGGAGGTTCAGATGAACCTATAGCACAATTCAGATGAGGAGATATTCTAGGCCACGTAGGTCAATCTTTACTTCTGCAGTTGCAGCTTCAGTTTCAGCAGTTTCCGGCTTCAAACTAGGGCAGTCGATATCTTGTGAACCGCTCGTCGGATTGACTTCATTCAACCACCAAAAGTTGCGGCATTTAGAGGAGGTTCAGATGAACCTACATCACAGTTCAGATGAGGATATATTCTATGCCACGTAGGTCAATCTTTACTTCTGCAGTTGCAGCTTCAGTTTCAGCAGTTTCCAGCTTCAAACTAGGGCAGTCGATATCTTGCAAACCGTTCGTCGGATTGACTTCATTCCACCACCAAAATTTGTGGCTTTTAGAGGAGGTTCAGATGAACCTAAAAAATTGTTCCAAAGAGGAGATCTTCTAGGCCACATAGGTCAATATTTGGATCTGCAGTTGCAGCTTCAGGTACAACAGCTTCCAGCTTCACATGTGTGAGAGAGAGACCCATTTCTGTGCAATAGAGAAGAGACTCATTTCTGTGCAATAGAGAGAGAGAGATGTGATGAGAAGTGTGTGAGAAAATGAGGAAAAGTCCTCTCATATTTATACATAACGTTGGTGTTTGAATAGATGCGACTGTTGGGCTTTTGAGCCTACATGAGTTGTAGGTCGGCTTGATAATAATTCCATAATCAAAATAAATTCATATCTCCATGAATACTTATCGGAATCGGATGATATTTATATCAATCCTACACCTCTCAACGAGAGGAATATAATAAAAATATTATTAGCCATGAATAAGATGACTCGCATGAAGTTTTTCCCTGGTTGCCAATTTTAACAGATGGTTTAAAAGGCTATAAGCTTTGGAACCCAGTAACAAGGAAGGTTGTGTACAACTGAGATGTGGTGTTTAGAGAGGTGAAATTTGTTATTAAACATGAAGCCCCATCAAAGGAACCTGAGAAGATAGATTTTGAGCTCAAAGAGGAAGAATCAAACTCTACAATAGGAGAGGGATCAGAAGATGAAGAGCCACAAAATCCAGTTGTGAGAGAATCAATTCAAGTAAGAAGGCAACCAGAAAGGTATAGTCCATCTTCTTTTTGTTCAAATTTGCTTTATCTATTACTGATGATGATCCCAGAACTGTGAAGGAAGCAGTAAATTCAAAGATGGAAAACTCTAGAAAGATGCCATGGTTGATGAAATGGCATCTTTGCACAAAAATGAGGCTTCGGATCTGGTGGAGTTGCCGGCTGGAAGGAAAACCATTGGCAACAAATGGGTGCTCAAGAAGAAGACGAATGTAGAAGGAAAGGTGGAGATATACAAAGTTCGGTTGGTAGCAAAAGGTTATTCCCAGGTGCCGGGAATTGATTTTGGTGATATTTTTTCTCCTTTTGCCAAGGTATCTTCTATTAGATTACTTTTATGTATTGCTGCTGCTTTTGATTTTGAGGTAGAATAGATGGATGTGAAGAAAACATTTCTTCATGGGGATGTGGATGAAGAGATCTACATGAAGCAACCTGGAGGCTTTGTGGGGAAGGGTAAGAAAGAACTGGTATGCAAGTTAAAAAATTCTTTGTATGCATTAAAACAATCACTAAGGATGTGGTATCAGAAATTTGATACATTTATACAGGGACTTGGATTCGCCAAAAGCAAAGCAGATCACTTTGTGTATTTTAAATTAATTGGTGACCATGTTCTTTGTTTGGTCTTGTATGTGGATGATATTTTGCTGGTTGGAAATGACAAGGAAATTATCCATGATTTGAAGACCTAATTGTCCTCCAAATTCTACATGAAAGATCTTGGTATTGTAAACTATATTTTGCGAATCGAAATTAAAAGAGATCAGGTAAAGTGGTAGCTCTAGTTAAACCAGAGGAAGTATGTCGAGACAATACTATAGAGGTTTAATATGTAGGATATTAAACCAGTGAAGGTTCCTATTCCTGTAGGTGTAAAGTTATCTATTGAATAGTGCCCCAAGACATAAGAAGAGGAAGAGGACATGCCCCGTGTTCCATATGCAAGTGTAGTCGGTGATCTAATGTATGTGATGGTCAGTAATAGACTAGAAATTACACATGCAATGGGAGTATTGAGCAGGTTTATGTCAAAACCAGGGAAGGAGAATTGGACAACAGTGAAGTAAGTTTTCAGGTATTTGCGTGGCACTAGTGATTATGGTTTGTGCTACCAAGGAAGGCCAGGATTGGACAGAGTTTTGGATATTCATGGCTTTGTTGATGCAGACTGGGCTAGAGATATGGATCAGATAATATCCACAAGTGGGTTTAGGTGCAGTCAATTGGATGAGTAAGAAACAATATGTAGTGGTACTATAAACTATAAACTACAAACACAGAATACATGGCAGTGACTCATGCAAGCAAGGAAGCAGTTTAGTTGTAGATATTGTGTTCAAGTATGGGATTAGTATAGGGAGCTATAAGAATAGACTATGACAATCAAAGTGAAATTTTCTTGGCAAAGAACCCTGCTTACCATTTAAAGACAAAGCACATTGATGTTCAGTATTACTTTGTGAGGGATATGATAGAAGACAAAAAGGTGTTGCTGGTAAAGATGAACACTTTGAAGAATATTGTAGATGCATTGACAAAATCAATGATCTCTGAGAAGTTCTCTTGGTGTAGAGAAACTATGGGCATTGCAGTGTTGGATAAATGACTAAGATCTCCTATGGCCCCCTGTGGAAAGAAAACAACAAGTGGGAGAATGTTGGGTTGTGTTATATTCTTTCATTAGACCCATGGTTTTGTCCATGGTTTTGTGCATGGTTTTGTGCATGGTTTTCGCACATGGTTTTGGGTGCGATGGTTTTCGATTCATGCTATTGAATGCTTCAGCATGCATATATATGTATTGTAATATTGAAAGGAACATAATGAAAAATCAATCTGGTAGTCCCGGTTTAGGAATCCAGTGCAAAATCTCTATGTATATTTGTTTTCTATGTTATGCTCTTGCCTTTGTTTATTTTTTGTTATTAGAATTTGTATGCAAGTAATTTTTGTACGGGGTTAAAACCTAAAAAATTGATGATGAAGATTTTTCTTGTGTGCTTTCCTTCCTCACCCTTGAAGGTCATCCTAATCGATGGTGTCATACCTTACCATCTTCTTCCTTCCATTCTTTTCACCATTTCTTCCAGGATCTTTATCAAGCCTTCAATAGGTATGATTACTGGGATGTTTTTAAATGAATTATCAATTAAGAATGAAACCTAATGAATCATTTGAGGATTTCACTGATCGATTCCTTCACCTTTTTTGTGAATGTTCTGAAGAATAACGGATTGGGATTTCTTGAAGAAAAAGTTTGAACCTTTGGCTCATATCTCTTTGCACAATGAACCTAAACCCCCTAATGTTTCTAGTTCCCCAACTCTTGTAAATCATGAGACACCCCTAATTTCAGAGGAGGAATCTACTACTCCTTTTGTTCCTTGTCCTCCTCCTTTTTTAGTCCCAATACAAGTGCTTCCTTTCAACGAAATAAAGTTCATAAATATGCAAATCAAATTCCTAATCCATATTCTCTTCCTCCTTCCATTTTTCATGATTTAGATCCAATGAAGAAAATCCTGGAATGGTTCATGAAGCCTTTGGTAAATAATATCTCCATTTTGTAAGATGATATTATTTCTCATAGCTTAAGTCTTGAATCTAATTAGGATACCTTCCATCCTTTACCATCTCATCTTCATGACCCTTTATCCCTTGATCTGCCTAATCGATCACTTTCAAATCTAAGTAGTGATCAGGTGCAAGGTGGTCATATTTCGCAATTAGAAGAGTAGAAAGGTGAAGAATATTTCAATATTTCTTTTCTTTTTCAAAATACATCATGTGAAGATGGTGTTTCCTCATTCTTGGATGATATTGAATCTGGTAATCTTGGTAGTCAATCAAATGTGATCATTTTTCCTAATCAATCTCAGGTCTTGGGAAATAATCATTCTAATGAGGGTGCTTTCATTTATATTTGACACGATGAATGCCCAAGTGCACCAATTGATCTTTCAATTTCTCAAGAAGATTTATTTTTGAAAGATTTAGATCTTAAATCTGTTTCAGTCAAATAAGATTCGTTTATGAACACTTCTTCCTCTTCACCTCCTATCCTTTGTGCTCTACTATTTGTAATGCATCAACTTGCAATGGAAACTGTCAATGATCTTCAAGTTTGTTATCTCATGAGTTGAATCTTGAAATGATACAGGATATTGAGAATACCCATGATGAAGTAGAAAGTGATCAAATTATAGAGCATCCATTCCATCCCTTATCATCTCTTGTTTTGTATGGGGGGGACTCTTTGAATCAGTGTGATCACAAGAATTTTCTGATTCATACATCCTTAGACTTATGATTAAAGGAATATTATGACTTGAGTAATTTGTTTGTTGAATTTGAAAAATATAATCAAACCAGTGATGTAGATGGCTACCATCCGAATGATGGTGATCTTATTCATAGAAGTTGTCCACATGCAATTTACAATCACACACTCTTTACAAAATGTTTTTATCTATCATTTCAAAGTTTTAGAACTTGTCAAGAAGACAAGGAACTTCAAATTTCATCAATGGTTATGTCAAGTTCTTGCGATCCTGGTGAAATTCCTGAACCATGTCAGATCTGTATTTTCTCGCAGAATTATTCCATTCATATTGTTTCGCTGGATGAAAACTCATTCTCGAAGGATTTTGGGATTTCTCACTAAAATTTTCCTATTTCTCGAGCTCATGTTTCTGATCATACTACTGTACTAAATCCATCCTCATACAAATCTCTTGTATCAAATTTGGGTTTGGAATATAGATCTTTCATGAATGTGTTGTTGAAAATAATACTGAGAGGGGGGGTGAATCAGTATTATCTAGTCCTTTTAACAATTCTTCCTTATTTATACTTTGAATTATTTTTGCATATT
>APFE030213771.1:3461-43159 GCA_000404065.3 Pinus taeda | reverse complement strand
TTGAAGTTTGGCACGCTTTACCTGTTCATCTCCTTCATAGCTAATGACAATTTTGTCCCATATCTCTTTTGCGGATTTATAGTGCATTACCTTCATGAATTCTGATTGGGATATACATCCTAATAGGGTACTGACTGCTTTTGCATTTGTTTCATACTTCTTTTTCTCGTCTGCATTTGTAGGAGTAGTTGAAGGAAAAGCATAGCCTGTCTCTACGATGTTCCAAACTTCTGTACCAAGAGATTGAAGATAGGCAGTAACTCTTACCTTCCAATAATTGAAGTTTGTCCCATCAAAAACCGGTGCCCTGATAGATGCTTCCCTCTCGTAGTTGCTCATGATGAAAAGATCTTCCTTCAAGCGATCAAGCTTCTTTAGAAGGACCTGCTCTGATACCAATTGTTGAAAATAATACTGAGAGGGGGGGTGAATCAGTATTATCTAGTCCTTTACCAATTCTTCCTTATTTATACTTTGAATTATTTTTGCATATCAGTAGCATAAAACAATGAGCATGAACAAGAAAAACAGACAGTCACATCAAAGAACACCAGATATAAGGTGGAAACCCAATGTGGGTGAAAACCACCTGCAACAATATGTCTCTATCTTCTTTCAAATTAGAAACTCCTTTTACAATGGTCTTGTACTGGTGCAGTCCTTTACCAGTACGCAGGCTGCAACCTTCAGAGAGCTACAACTCTCTCTCGTTTTCCAGTCTCTTCTGGAAGGGAGCTACAACCCCCTACTTCTTTTCTTTCAAGGACCACTTTTCATAAATTTTCAAACTGGATCCATAAATATCAAATGATCATCAAGTACCAGTAAGTCACCCAGATAACCAGATCCACAATAACAGAAAACTAAACCCATAACACCTCCTGCGGCGTCTCTTGCGGCGCCTCCTGTGGCGTTTCCTGCGGCGTCTCCTGTGGTGCCTCCTGTGGTGTCTCCTGCGGCGCCTCCTGCGGCGCCTCCCTGCGGCGCCTCCTGCGGCGACTCCTGCGGCGCCTCCTCACTTCCACAGCTACAACGCTCGAGAGATCACCCTTCACAGATTCGCTTTCCACTTCACTTTCATATAGATCGAGCTTTTGAAACAATAACCCAATATTTCAGATCTTAAGATATTCAACCCAAAAGCATACACAAGCCAAATGATCTCCTTTGCTTTATATAGGCAAGCTCTTCCTCAAATCATGGACCAATACCACGGGCCAAAACCATAACAACCAATACCATCAACTCAATACTAGGGATCAACACGTCTGTCGAGATGCCATGGTCCAAAAACCATAGGTTCAAATTCCAAGGACTAACTACCATGGACCAAAGGTAAGTTTTCCCACATGAAATAAACTTTTCTCTGCATAAAATTCCGTGAACTTTTCTCCACATGAAATAAACTTTATAAACTTTTCTCTGCATAAAATTCTGTGAACTTTTCTCCTGCGTACTTCTTAATTCTCATCATATTGAGAGCCATGCCATGGGTGTTGCCATCAAGTACAACATCTGTAACATATAACCATACTAGAAACATAATGCCAACAATCACTTCATTATGTCTCCTGAACTGGCTAGTTCCCAACTAGTTCTTCTTCATTCCATTTTTCCATAGGGTCTACCCCCCTTAGACTGTTGTAGGGAGACAACTTAAACAGAGAGATTGGGGATCAGGGTGACAGCCCTCGATCTGAGCTGTTGTCGCAGTGCCTAGACATTATGTGCAACAACACACCCACTTCACAACAAGTTACCAAGGCGCATTGTATGAAAGAGACATCTCCTTTATGAGGAGGTGAGTTCTATAAAGTGAGGTTGAATGACCATTGTTTAGCAGAGTTTTCTTGAGAGTAGTTATTAGAGCTTCTTTTCTGTCATTTCTTTCTTCTTTTCTCTCTATTTATATTTCATGTAGGGCATTTTTATTGTGATCTATCTTGTACCTTGCCTCAATGAGTAAACATTCTTTTGAAGAATACAATGACAAAGTTTGACCATTCTTTTCTTCTAGATTTTTTGCTCATGGACACAATATTTCTTGTTCTATATACTGATATAGATAGTATTTCCTCTACTTTCATTTTATTAGTCATTTAGAGTGCATTTTCTTCTTTCTTTCTTTCATATTTTGTTTTTTACTAATTAAAATTATCACATTTATTTCTAATTAACCAGGCATTTTTATCATTGGTTATCTAATTCCATTCCAAGGAGCCATATTTTGTGTTGATTTCTTACGCTACTTTACAGATTTCTTGATAATTTTCAGCACATGACAAGCAAAGGACACCCCCAATATTGGCAAGAACCAATCTGAATGGAAAGGCAATCAACTAGTGACTTTTGGAATGATATGCCTATTAGTTATCACTTCACTTTTGTGCTACAAGTATTGGAATCTGCATTTTCCAGTGGTGCAAATTTGTGTGCTAACAATTTGGCATTGTTGCAAGGAACCATCTTTAATCTTTAGTTATTCTAATGACATCGTTGAATCATTTTTTAATTGTTCATATATTTTATTTTTACTCATCTAGTGAAACCATTTGATGTAGGATTGAATCATATTTGCTAACAAGAGGACACTCTCATGATTTGATCATACACAAGGCATTGTTTTGGGCTTTAATGAACCTGAAAATCAATTCTAGAGCACAAGCATGGATCAACACCTAACACCCATGGCCAACCCCATTACAAAAAGATCATGATTGATGATGGATGTTGAATACATACAATTCATGTGGGATAAAGATTGGAATTTTCTCACATTAAGAAGAGAAAAGATGAAACTGAGTTTCACGTCAAATTCACCAATACATATGATAAGCACCCCTACTTTCTGACCAAAAAACATTGTTGGTGCAAGTTTTGTGCATATTTTGGACACCTTTTTCCCCCCATCCTTAACCATTTTACCTCTAAACATGTGGACTTTATATCATAATGACCTTTTTTCCAGTTATAAGAATCCATTTTTGTTATGACATATTATTTTGCCATTTTTATTAAATATGAATGAGGTGATATCGTTTTGATGGGTAACCGAGGCAAATATGGAAAAAGTTCTTTGGCTCTGTTTCTTTCAGGTGATGCTCCAAAGTCCATGGACAAATGATGAATTGTGGTGTGATAATTCACAAAGGGGTTTTGAGTACTTGTTGGTTCAGACCATTGTTTTTACACCCCGAATTGTTGTTACACCGTGGGATGTTGACTACACTGCCATTGTCTAGGACCGTGGGTGCTATTCCACAAGAGAGTTGTCATAAAGATTGTATTATCTATGGGAAGCTAAGAAGTCAAGGCACTCGTGATTTTGAGAAATGATGTAACAATGATAGACCTTGTATTTAGAACCTGTTGTAACGATTTCTATTCTCTCTCAATATTGATTAGCATGAGAATCATGAGATTCTCATGACTGATCTTTTCTTATTTTGGACATGTAAATCTTATAAAGGGGACTCCAGTCCATGTAAAGGGGATAGATAGTATTTGTTAAGTTTAGGTATGTTCTATGCTTAGAGCAATTTTAAATTTTCACAGTTAGCTCAATATCTTTTCTAGATTAGAAATCACATCAACGTTAAAGTAAACTGCAGATAGAACATAAACATAAATCGTTGAAGACAAGCCAAGACAAGAGGACACAAGATGTGGTGCTAGCCAAGGACAAACCCCAATGTGGGGAAATCCTTGATCAATTCTTCTGATATGTTCTTCAATAGTTCAACAGAGAGAGAGAGAGAGATAGTACGTTTACAACAAAATTCAACACTTTGACTTATCTAGATAAGAGAATAGATCATCTCTTAAAAGATGACACATGAGATCAATTGAAGACATGCTGCTTCAATTGATTCTCCAAGGTGACTCCTTCACCTATCATTGTGCTGCATCTCGTCATCATGTTGCACCTCATCGTGCATCACCATGCTGCACATGTTTGTTGTCCCATTGTGCCACTGTTGCACAATGTCATGGTTTTCCCATTGTGCCACCACTGCATAATGTCATGGTTGTCCCGTTTGCCACCATTGCACAATGTCATGACTATCCCGTTGTGCCACTGTTGCACTATGTCATGGCTATACCATTGTGCCACTGCTGCATAATGTCATGCCTATCTCATTGCACCACTGCTGCACAATGTCATGGCTGTCCCATTGTGCTACTGATGCACTATGTCATGGCTGTCTCATTGTGCCACTGTTGCACAATTTCATGGCTGTCCCGTTGTGCCACTATTGCACTATGTCATGAATGTCCCATTGTGCCACTGCTACACAATGTCATGTTTGTCCCATTGTGCTTTTGCATACCATAGAAGTACCATGAATTTGCTCCACTAAATACCCATGTATTGTACCACTATGTACATTGACCAATTTGGCTCCCACAGTCTGCCCAACAATCTAGTTCAAATTGATCCTCATCTAGGATCCAACACCTACAAGAGATGTCATAGACAACATGCCTTAGCTCATTGTATTGAGGTCTGATATGTTTGTAGAAAACTAGTTAGGGCTTCCTAACAAACCTTGTTAGACCCCTCCAATTAGCTCCTAAGGCCTCCTACAACTACGGTCTTCCCTTATAAGCTTACTGCTCCAACATGTTGTCCTTAAGGCTAATTCCTAGCCCCAAGACTCTCCAACTAGCTCTTTGATTACTTCAGAACAGGCCTCGGTCTCTTTCTGTAGCAGTCACTGCCCTAGATCACACGAAGACAACCCTCAAACTCGTCAGAAATAGCCCAGATCTCCCTTACACAACTCAACCCTCCTATTTGGTTATGTAGCCCTCAAAACAATAATGAAAATGCTACAGACCTAGCTTTTTCTCCTTTGATGAGGTGCCTACTAACATGTGACCTGAACATAAATCTCCTCTCCAAAGTGCGAGTTCTTCTTCTTATGCCTTCTCCAAATCACGCTATCCAGAATTTCCTCAGCCTCCCTCACAGCCAGGTTAGAAGAGCGTATAAGATTTTTGTGTCATCCCTTATTACCTAGGGCACCTAACCCTCCTTGTTTGCATGGGCGAATCTTCTTTATATTAGCATAGATAGATCCTTCCTTGACTGTGACTAGGTGTTATGGCCTCTTTAGAACAACTTTTAGATCTCTCCTCCATAGCTGCATTGAGAGCTAGATCATCCTAAGGGCTAGGGCATCCACTTTAGAACTATGTTTAGGGCTTCCTCTTTAGGACCATGTTTAGGGCTTCCACTCCTAGATTTCTCTTCCACTAAAACCCAAGACAAGTGGAGAGAAATCAAGAGAGAAGTGTGTATGAAATGACTCTCAATTCATCTCCTTTCATACTAAAACGTTGAGCACATGTGGGTGTTATTTAGATGTTGGTTGACCTTGACGAATTGTCTTATAACACAGAAAAATTCACAACTCCATGAATACTTATCGGAATCGGATGAGCTTTAGATAAAATCCTACACCTCTCGATGAGAGGGATCCAAGAAAAATATCAGTTTCCATAAATAATAGGACCCACATGGAGTTTGTCCCTAGTTGCCAATTTTAACACTCCCTCTCAACTAGGGAGAACTCCATCTGCTGATCCATATGTCCTGACTGTACTATCTCTGCCATTAGTGCCCTGCACTACACTGCACTACTCTGCTCTGCTACTTTGCTAAGCCCTCCTCTGCTATGTTCTGCTCTACTGAACCATGAATAAGAAGAATTGATCGAGAATGTCTCATACCATTCTCTACTGACCCGAAGTCAGTTTTATTGATCCCAAATCAATAGCACAAGAGAGCGTCTCAACCCACTCACACTGATCCCAAATCAATGGAGGTCATCCTAGCATAGGGAGTATGATAGTTACAATGATGCATCCATCGATAGTACTAATATGGTCCCTAACCCCATTTCTCTGCTCATTGGCCAGATGAGAGGTACTTCCCATGACTCCCAAACTACATGGGTAGGATGCCTCGATAGGAGAACCATTCATCATGTCCCTAAGTCACCTTAGGTATCATAGGGGAAGGCTAAGCCATTCACCCTGTACACAACACACCATTAAGGGAGGGTGAGTCACCCTATGGTGGCTTGTTGCTCCAAGCAGTACCCCAAGCCACCCAGAGTTCCTAGAGCTCAATGCATGCATCATGTAGGACCTTTATAAGAAGGTCTCTCAATGACTCCAAGTCATTCAGGAAAGTCACAAATTTGACCTTTCGCTCGGGGCTTTGACAAAATGTTTGCGATCTATACGTGAGTCTTAATACGATAGAGCCTCCTTGCTTATCGACGTACCATATCCTAGATAAGGTAGTATATGATGTCTATATGTTAGAGCAAACATAAAATACGAGATTCCTCAACAATTGAATCCCCCCCTTGGCTGACACAGAGGATCTCATTGGTATCCATCATGTGTACAAACAACTTGCTAAAGAGTTTCCACAACCAGGTAGCTTCACACGAGATCATACACGTAACTATGTCTTTGATATCAACGGTGCTTATAGCAACCGACTTCTACTTCCTACACATCGAGGATATCGAACAGAACCCAAAGAGAACCAGCACTCGAAAGTGCTCTTGCGATCCTCCACACTGCTTACCGAGTCAACCATTCGAATAATCATGCAACTTCACATTTCCGGCAGTGTATCTCAATCCATGAAAGATTGTGCCTAAAGATATCTCAAAAGATTCTTGGCACCAATCTAGTGAGGCTCAACCATATATGAGCTCATCATACTAACTGCAAATCATATGTCGTATGAAAAATCACCAAGAATATCAACGTGAATGAGTTTATGATACTCAGAGGCATTTCCCAAATCTGGCCCGGCATCACTACCATATAACTTCTAAAGTTAAGATCCTCAAGGTAGTCACGGGCTTGTAGTTTACCATTCCACATCTAGAATCCAACTCCCTCTTACTTCTGCAAATGAGAGGGTTTGCACCTATTAGAAATAGGTTGTCTTCAGAAGGTGTCGGTATGAGAGGTCTATCATCCACAACCTTCAAGCAAAGGTTTGGATTGGCTTCACTGTTAGTGAATCTCAGCTTCATCTGACAACTATCAATCCTCTTAGACTATGCCTCAGGTGTTTTGCTTCAAGCCATAGAGGGCTTTCTTCCACCTGCATACATGAGATTCTTGATGATCAATCTCAAACCCCTAGGGTTGTTCCAATTCTGTGGACTTGCTACATAGGTGGAATGGTCCCCTTGTAACATTTTCCTTTGGTACATATCATACATGTACGTTCATGCTCTTCTTGAATTCAGGCATCCCAGTCACCATCTAACTAACATCGTGTAGGGTCCTATAATACGTAGACCTCTGGTGCTATAGATGAGATGTGTCAACTGACATGGTCCCCAATGGACCATCCTACAACTTGATACACATTGCAAACCCTAAACCCATGAGTAAAAGCATATTTCCAAAATTCTATTTTCAAACATGTACCTTTCCATCGATGAGTGCCATCCTAAAACCTTTGACTTCCATTGTCGAAATGGACACCATGTTCTTCTTGCAATCAGGTACATAAAAGAGATTCTGCAAATGAATCGAATTACCCTCATTCAATTGAGGGGTAATATTTCCTACACCCTTTCTAGGATAGGTGGCATTGGCTCCAAGTATAATTTCACGATTGTTTCCATCATTAGAGAGAGCACCCTTCTATCTGTTGAAGTGCTTTGGAGCACTACAATCAATAAGCCAGATTCCCAAAGAATCTGAAGGAGAGGGCCAATACAAGATAACGCTTCGTTATCTGATCAGAAGCAACATTTGATTCTTCATACCGGGTTCCTTGCTTTCTCTGAAGAGTTAGTCATTTCCTTGATGGCTTGCATTACCTGTCATTCCTATAATCATTGAAGATGTCCCTGGAGTGATTGTTATCATCATCAAGTGATGTTTCCCTACCTCAGACACTCCTTCGCATAATGGTCAAACTTATTATAACCAAGGCATATACCTTTCCTTCCACCCTTAGATCCAAACTTCCCAATACAATGACATTTTAGGTAGGTCATCAGAAGCTTCTGCTGCACCATTCTGATAATATTCTCTGCTTTGATTTCACCCTCAGTGAATTTGAAGAGGGATGAGGAATCCATTGATCCTTTTGTCCTTTCCCAACTTTCTTCAGTGATTGCTCTTTCACTCTTGATTGGGCATTGTCTTCACCTCAACTCTGATACCATGTTATGTTTAGGTATGTTCTATGCTTAGAGCAATTTATTTAAATTTTCATAGTTAGCTCAATATCTTTTCCAGATTAGCAATCACATCAGCATTAAAGTAAACTAAAGATAGAACATAAACATAAATCGTTGAAGACAAGCCAAGATAAGAGGACACAAGATGTGGCGCTAGCTAGGGAAAAACCCCAATGTGGGGAAATCCTTGACCAATTCTTCTTATATGTTCTTCAATAGTTCAGCAAAGAGAAAGATAGAGAGAGAGAGATAGTACATTTACAACAGAAGTCAACACTTTGACTTATCTAGATAATAGCATAGATCATCTCTAAGAAGATGATACATGAGATTAGTTGAAGACATGTTGCTTCAACTGATTCTCCAAGGTGACTCCTTCACATATCATTGTGCTGCATCTCGTCATCATGATGCACATGTTTGCTATCCCATTGTTACACTGCTGAATAATGTCATGGTTATCTCGTTGTGCCACTGCTACATAATGTCATGGTTGTCCCATTGTGCCACCGCTGCACAATGTCATGGCTGTCCTGTTGTGCCATTGCTGCACTATGTCATGGTTGTCCCATGTGCCACTGTTGCACAATGTCATGCATGTCCCGTAGCACCACTACTGCACAATGTCATGGCTGTCCCATTGTGCTACTGCTGCGCTATGTCATGGTTGTCCCATTGTACCACTGCTGCACAATGTCATGGTTGTCCCGTTGTGCCACTATTGCACTATGTCATGGCTGTCCCATTGTGCCACTGCTGCACAATGTCATGGTTGTCCCATTGTGCTTTTGCATACCATAGCAATACCATGAATTTGTTGCACTAAATACCCATGTACCATACCATTATGTACGTCGACCAATTTTTCTCCCATAGTCTGCTCGAAAATCTAGTTCAAACTGATACTCATCTAGGATCCAACACCTACAAGAGATGTAATAGACAACATGCCTTAGCTCATTGTATTGAGGTCTGATATCTTTGCAGCAAATTGGTTAGGGATTCCTAATAGTCCTTGTTAGACCCCTCTAATCATCTCCTAAGGCCTCCTACAATTGCGATCTTCCCTTCTAAGCTTGCTGCTCCAACATGTTGTCCTTAAGGCTAATTCCTAGCCCCAAGACTCTCCAACTAGCCCTCTGATTACTTCAGAATGTTGATTTGGGGTAGCATCGGAAGTGTTCTAGCCACAAAAATTGGTGGAGAGGCTAAGGCACATGAGATATCCAATACCCAGAAAGGGTTTGGGCAGATTTTAAACAATTTGGGAGATATTAAATAATTAATATTTTTAATGGAGTCCCTGGGGAAATTAAAATATTAATGTGAATTAATATAAAACTGTGTTAGAATGGTCCAAAAGTCATGGATCAAGCCAGATCTAATCTTAGCCGTTGATTAGGGATTTAATCTTGGCTATTGATTTGTCAACAAGAAAAGTATAAGAGGAGGCTTGAGGGTCACTTGGAGAACACACCAAGAGACAAGATTTCGACTTTCTGGGGTTGGGTTTGCTGAGAAAGTTGAGAAAGTGATCAGAGTTGCAGCTGAGGGGCAGTGAAAACAGAATTAGAGAGACAGTACTGAGAGGATCAATGCAGAAGCTGAGAGAGAGGGATGCAGAGCCAGCTAGAGGCCACATAGGGCCAACTAGGGTCCACATAGAGGTAGCCAAGAGCTGCGCAATGCCTCAGAGAGCCAATGTGAGTAACACAGAGGGCCAGAGGGCTAACGCAGTGCCTCCAGAAGCTGATGTAGGGATTATTGGTTTGACAATGGGGTTTCTTGGGGAAAATTGGAGTTATGGAGCTACCAAAGTGTTTATTTGGGGTTTCAGCTGGAATATTTGCTTCTGAGTAGACAGGTACTACTGCCGATATTTTTCTCTGTTGGGTGATCCAGATTTGGCACCCAAATTGTGTTCTGAAACTGCTTAATAAATCAAACCCTCAGATAGCTGCACCAGTTTTCCCACATTGGGTTTTTTCGGGGACATTAATTCAAAAACAATGGTGTCACTTGTGTGCTTGTTTCTATTTTCTTCAGTTGTTGATTTGTAATGTGTTAAGCATGTGCAATTATTTCCAGTATTTACATGATAAATAACTTGTTAATTAACAAAACAAGTAGGTAGGAATAAATAAATAAAGTGCATGAAGGGTTTCTAACGTGTTAGACTTAAAAATTCCAACATGGTATTAGAGTGTGATTGCAGATCACGGGAGAACTAAGGACATCAGCCAAACAGATCAGCAACAATAGAAAACAATTGTCCTAAGTGACAGAAGTTGTTCGTAGCATAGTAGCAGCAAGGAAGGGGTGACTCAGTGCCTGCGTCATCAAAATTGAGCCAGGAAGAGGCAGTGTAGAGGCTGAGGGAGGCAAAGGCAGGCTCATGCAGAGGCCAAGAGGGCTGACGTAGTCCACTGAGGAGGAGGTTGATTTGCCAGTGTCAAGATTGTGCAGAGCCTAGAAGCTCTAACCTTTAGGTTGCTGGGGTTTAGGAGGCTGTGGGTAAGTTGCAGATTGGAGCTGGTGGGGTACTGTAATTAGAACAACACCTGACAGGGCAAGACCAAGGTAGAGGGAGTTGCTGCCAAGGTGGATATCTAACCAAGGAATCCAAATCAGTGTTGTAGTTGCACAGACGATTGGAGAGGGGCATCTCGACATTGGCAGAAGGGTTTCCAAGAGGGAAATCGAGGCTCAAAGGAGTCATACCAAGAACTTCTAGGAGGGAAGTAGAGGAGTAGAGAAATGGCACTACACGGAGTAAGATACCAGGACAGACTAGACGGAGCTTCAAACTTCGTAGTCTGGAAGGCAAGAATCTTATATGTACTAGACAGGAATCGTGTCAACCACTTTGCCTTGAGAACGATAGCTATCCCAGTTGACCCGACTAATAACGACAGGTACGGGGATGCAATGGCAAGGGCTAAGAGTATCATCCTTGACGGGGTCAAGGATCATATAGTACCACATATTGTTGAGAAGAACATGGCATAGGATATGTGGGAGGCCCTGACCAAGTTGTATCAGCATACTTCCATGCAGAGGAAGATGCTACAAGAAAATCAACTGCAATCATACCAGATGTAGAAGGGATAACATATTGACCCATTCCTCGATCGATTGAAAGAGATCTGAGATCAGCTGACTTCCATAGGGGCAATGCCAGATCCATAATTAATGGTGAGAACAGCCCTGAATGCAGTCTCAGAAGACTGGGAGGTGTTGTCTAGAGCATATTGGGCAGGGCGACCCTTCAAGATTGGGAGGAAATGTGGGCTGCTCTTTGCCAAGAAGAGATCAGAAGGCTGAGCAAGGTAGGAAGTAGCGGAAAGGGGATCAAAATCAAGGAGGAAGAAGATGTTGCCCTAGCATCTGAGGGAAAGCTGGAGAAATGGAAGAAGAAGGACCTTTCCAAGGTCAAATGCTTCCACTATGGGGAGCTGGGTCTTTATGCAACCAAGTGTCCAAGGAAGAAGAGTAAGGGAGAGTCCTCCGAGACCAAGGCAACGCCAACAAGGGCATAGAAGGAAGTGGAGACAGATGATGATTGTGCCATGAGCACTCATGTGCCACTTCAGAAGAAGTGGGGAGGCATCGAGCTGTAGTCAGTAGGACGACATGCGATGAGGGGTAGGATCCTCGAGGTACCCAACCTCTTGGATTATACGTTGCTACGGGAGCCCCGAAGAGGAGTAGCAAGACTGGTGGATGTCAGTAGAGATGGATGTGGATGGAGCGACAGAGGGAGCTACAGTGTAAGATTCCCAGGACAACCCGAGGCTAGCAGGCTGCAACAGTGCGAGAAGCACGGGAGTGTTTCACTAGTGCAGGATGGCACAAAGAGGTGTGCAATGGTGTGAGATGCACAAATTTGTTGCAATGGAATAGAGGTCGGAGAGGGAGCACTTGTCAGTGACAGAGGGAGCTTCAGCATAATGAGTGTTTCTAGACTGACAGAGATGTCAGAGTTGGGAGATCAGTTACTTACTTCTCAATAAATGAGTTGCAGTGCAGCAGTTAGCAGTGGTAGTGCTATGGGCATCATGATGCAACATGATGAGAGGGGTTGTAGTGCAGATGCAACAGTGGCAGTGGCAGGGCCATGGGAAGTAGCACAAATGTAGAGGAAGTTGTAGTACGGATGCAGCAGTGGCAGTGGCAGGACCATGGGTAGAAGTACAGGATGCGACAGTGCAGAGGATGTTAGGTAGCAGGACTAGCATCAACACAGGGACCGGTGCCAGATGATCAGAGTGATGCTCAGTGAGTATTACTAGAGCACAATCCTCGCTAAGAGGGAGTGTTGATTTGGGTTAGCATGGGATGTTCTCTAGCCACGAAAATTGGTGGAGAGGCTAAGGCATATAAAATGTCCAATACCTAGAAAGGGTTTTGGCAGATTCTAAACAGTTTGGGAGATATTAAAATAAATAATAGTTTTAATGGAGTCCCTATGTCTAAACTTAGGGAAATTAAAATATTATTGTGAATTAATATACAACTGTGTAAGGGTCAGTTGGAGAACACACCAAGAGATCAAGATTTCAACTTTCTGGTGTTGGGTTTACTGAGAAAGTTGAGAGAGTGATCAGACTTGTAATTGAGGGGCTGTGAATACAGAAGCAGAGAGGTAGAGAGACAATACTGAGAGGATCAACGTAGAAGTTGGGAGAGAGGGACGTAGAGCCAGATAGAGGCCACATAGAGCTAGATAGGGTCCACATAGAGGTAGCTAGGAGTTGCGCAGTGCCTCAAAGAGCTAACGTGAGTGACGCAGAGGGCCAGAGGGCTAATGCAGTGCCTCCAAAGGCTGATGCAGGGGTTATTGGGCTGACGTTGGGTTGACATAGGGCCAGAGAGAGGCTGATGCTGGGGTTTCGTGGGGAATATTAGAGCTGTGGAGCTACTAGAGTGTTTATCCGGGGCTTCAACCATAATATCTGCTTCCGAGTAGAGAGGTACTACCGTCGAGATTTTTCTCTATTCGGTGAGCCAAATTGGGCACCCAGATTGTATTATGAAACTGCTTAATAAATCAAACCCTCGGATAATTGCACTGGTTTTCCTGCATTGGGTTTTTCCGGGGACATTAGCCCAAAAACAATGATGTCATTTGTGTGCTTTTTTCTATTTCCTTCAGTTGTTGATCTATAATGTGTTGAGCATGCATTTGTATTTATTTCCAGTATTTACATGGTAAATAACTTTTCAATTAAAAGACGAAGTAGGTAGGAATAAATCAATATAGTGAATGAAGGGTTTCTAACGTGTCAGACTTAGAAATTCCAACATAGAACAGGCCTCAATCTCTTGTTGTAGCAGTCACTGTCATAGATCACATGAATACAACCTTGAAACTCGTCACAAATAGCGTAGATCTCCCTTACACAACTCAACCCTCTTGTTTGGTTGTGTAGCCCTCAAAACAATCATGAAAAGGCTACATACCTAGCTCCTTTGTTGAGGTGCCTACTAACCTGCGGCCTAAACATAAGATCTCCTCTCCAAAATGAAAGTTCTCCTTCTTATGTCTTCTCCAAATCACGCTGTCCAAAATTTCCTCGACCTCCCTAACAACCAGGTTAGGACAACATATAGGATTGTTGTGTCATCCCTTATTACCTAGGGAACCTAACTCTCCTTGGCTGCGTGGGCGAGTCATCTTTAGATTAGCGTAGATAGATCCTTCCTTGACTGCGATTAGGTGTCATGGCCTCTTTAGGACAACGTTTAGATCTCTCCTCCATAAGCTACATTGAGAGCTAGATCATCCTCCTTAGGACTACGGCTAGGGCATCCACTTTAGAACTATGTTTAGGGCTTCCTCCTTGGGACTATGTTTAGGGCTTCTAGTCCTAGATTTCTCTTCCACTAAAACCCAAGACAAGTGGAGAGAAATCAAGAGAGAAGTGTGTGTGAAATGATTCTCAAGTCATCTCCTTTTATACTAAAACATTAAGCATATGTGGGTGTTATTTAGATGTTGGCTAACCTTGACAAATTGTCTTATAACACAAATAAATTCATAACTCCACGAATACTTATCAGAATCAGATGATCTTTAGATCAATCCTACACCTCTCGATGAGAGGGATCCAAGAAAAATATCAGCTACCATAAATAGGATGGCCCACATGGAATTGGCCCTAGTTGCCAATTTTAAGAGTATTGTCATTTTGCTTTTGTGATTCATAACCATTTTAATACAAGGAATAGCATTGCTGATGTTTTTACAGACGTGGTGTTGAGACTACTAATTTGCATTTCTTCCATCCACCCTGCTAGGGAGGAAGGGACCTCCTCTTTAGCAAGGATTGCAGCAGCAACAGTGGCATAGTGGTAGATTAATTATGTTTCCTTTCAGTAAGTGTGAAGTTATTTCTGTCACTGTGCAATTTGCAGAATGGGTTTATTTTTGTTTCTAGATTTCTGATATGTTGTCACACAGGACTGATTTGAACATAATAGTCAGTCAGTCGGCTTAGTTAGTGGTGTGGTGTGTGGCGCACCTTTTCCTTGATAACATGAAGTGTGGTTTCATTTCTGTAGAATGTTTTTGATTTCTGCATGAGTGTTACTTTTTGCAATTAAATTCAGTGACATTTATTTCTGTCTTTTATTTTTACTCTTGGCTGAAGTGTATCGACACACAAATAGTGCATACTCCTTTCAAATAAACAAACCTACCCTGGGTTGACAATTAATGGTTGCAATTCAGTCATATTAACAATGATTAAATCCACTCAACATTTTGGCGTCGTTGCCAGGGAAGGCATTCGACAATGCAATCAGCCAAGTTTGTTTTGTTAACAGAGTGTTTCTAGTGCATAGTTGTTGGGTGGTAAGATGAGAGGTAAGAACATGCACATCACTCTAATATACTTGGGTGAGCTCAACACTGTGATCACTAGAACACTTAGGTTGTGTGAATTTCTTGATTCTTTAGATGTGTTCTTAGCTTTACAGGTGTTGGGCGGTAAGACGAGAGGTAAGAACCTACGCATCGTTCTAATATACTTGAGCGGGCTTACCATTGTATAAGCTGAGACACTTAGTGCTTGATTAAATATGCATAGGGTCCATGTGTAAAGTGTAGGAATAATAGAAATCCCAAAGTACAACCACTCTAATAAATCACAGGAAAAACAAGTCATAAAAGAAATCAGAAGAGCACATATTTGGGGAGGAAAACATTTATTCATGAGTTGATCTCAAAATAAGAAAAAGAACAGTCAAATTCTCAGAGGGATGCAAGGAAAACAAGGCCGCAAAAAGTTGTTACTCTCATAATAAGGACAAAACCATCTAGTCCCTCTGTCTCTTGACCGTATCATCCTAAAACTAACGTAACAACTCCTAAAACTAAGTATCTAAATCAGCAGCAACAGTGGAAGGCTAGTGATCAGGACCTTAGGGTTGAGGGCCAAGGGAAAACCGGTGGGGAACACTAGGAGTTTGAGATGAAAAAGCATTGATTGACTTATCAATATCTCGATTCGGGCAGCATAGTGAAACGACCAGCCCTGAAGCAGATTGAGCTATCAATTGACAAATATTCACCCACAAGGCAGTCACCAAATTAGTCTGAAGAAGACCTGTTACAGCAAGGATCAGGAGGACCAACAATGGGGGACAAAAATGACAGCAACACTAAAACATATGCCACCATTACCACCTTTGAGTTCCCAATAGGGGATATCAGAGGTGAGGCTCCCATGAAAAACATCCCTTTGTCATCTCTCCCATCTTTTCAAGGGATGACTGTAGAAGGCCCTAACACCTTCTTGTTTGAATTTGATGTCTTCTGTAGGAGCTATGATTATATTTCAGATGCTTAGAACCTAAAATTATTCCTGCTACTCTAAAAGGAGTAGTATTGAGATGGTTCATGGGATTAGGTTCTGCTACTATTCGAACATGGAGTGACATGAAAAAGACTTTCCTATCTAAGTATCAAGATTATTGCAGAACCAAGGATTTCAAGGAAGAAATATTTAGGATGACACAGAAGGAGGAAGAAATCTTGGAGGACTGTGTGGAGAGATTCCATTACAATTTGCAGAGATTTAAACACATTGACTTAAATCAAGAAATCTCGAGGACCATATTCATAAGGGGAATGAGAGATGACTGTCTTGATACCTTGAATCTACTAGGGAAGGGGGGCATATCTCAGGAACCATTTGTTGAGATAGTACAACTTTGTTTGAGATGCTCTAGAGGATCATCAAAGGGGAGAAGCATGGTACGAGATTTCTCTGCCTAGATACAGAAATTTGTAAACAGTGGTGTAACCAGGGCGGAAATCAGAAATTTGTTCGAGAATCTTAAAACTAATTTTCTCAGTACCCTGTCAGCTCAAATAACGACGGCACAAGTGAAGAAAGCACATGACGAGGTTGATGCAGCTTTAACCGTGTTCTGCCCGATATGCAAGGACAAGCATTCCCAGAAGGAATGTAGGGTAAACAACATCGCCTTGTGCAACATTTGTGATCTAGAGCATTCCACAAGTCATTACCCGGAGCTTCCCAGATTGAAAGTCGTGCTTAACGAATCAAGCGAGGAGGTTCAGTCTTCCTACTTCATTGGATCCATGAAACCTTGGCAACCATGACCCCGCAATATGTTTCAAGTCTTGTCTTATTTCAATCCATGGAATAATACACATAATGTTCAACAATTTCCATTGTAGTACTATGCTCCTCCTCCGGCACAATATCCTTCACCTTGGAATCAGTGGTCTAACTCATCACCTTTCCAATGCCCTCCACCGCAACCATATCCTTGGACTCAAAATTGGAGAGGAAATTCCCTAGGTCCAGTTCCTCCTGTAATACCAATACAACAACAGTTGCAACTATCACCTCTTCAAACACTTGTTGCTACACCTTTTATACGACCCCAATTACCTGTGCAACCTAACCCTAACCCGAACAATAAGGAAACCCAGAACATTGAACCTTTGACTACCTTTCAAACTTATTGTATCACTCCTGTCAGGTATAACAAAATCCATCTTCGGTCAAGGAAAGTGGTTAACCCAAATCTCTCCCCTATTATAATCGAGGAAGAATGTGAGTCACCTAGGGGGGTCCTATAGATTTTGAAGTTGTTGTCACACCTGTAATAGCTGATTTGGGAAGGGTTGTTGCACCTGTAACAACTTGTTCGAGTAAAGATGATACACCTGTAATAGCTAATTTGACTATAACAACTAAAGACCCTCCATATCCTCGAAGGCTAGTAGAAACTGGTATGAATTCACACCTAGAATAGGATTCTCTCAAGGACTTGAGAAACTTACACATATAGATTCCTCTACTATAGGCTATTAGAGATGTGCCTGTTTATGCAAAAACAGTGAGGGATCTGAGCTAAAAAACCTGGAAGGGAGACTAAGGACCCTGCTACTATTCATGTGATGGGAAAGTTGTCCAAGTTGATGATTGATCAACCCCTTTTAACCAAATACAATGATCCAAGGAATCCTACTGTCACTGTTTACATCGACGGTAAGCCCATTACCAATACATTGATTGATTTAGGGGCAACCATTAATGTAATGACGAAGGAGCTCTTCATCACCTTAGGGTTACACGGGCTAAGACATACACCTACCATGTTGGAATTAATAGATAGGTCATGTGTCAAACTTGAGGGGATGTTAGAAGATGTAGTGATTACAGTAGATTCTCGGCGATATCCTGCTGACTTCCTTATTTC
Organism: Pinus taeda; assembly: GCA_000404065.3. NCBI lineage: Eukaryota > Viridiplantae > Streptophyta > Pinopsida > Pinales > Pinaceae > Pinus > Pinus taeda. The sequence goes on along the minus strand of APFE030213771.1, from coordinate 25,184 downwards.
ACAAACTAAATCAAATCTGGGGGGCATCCTTTAATCTTAGGAAGGTTGTGGCTAGCCGGATATATTCATAGGATGTAGGTTTGAATCTATGGTGATTTCTGATGGCCGGGCCACCAAGAATCTTAGCCTTTATCCCCTAGCGAAACCAGATACGAATTTGGGAAAACCCTTGTGGGATGAATTTGAACCCGAGTCAGATCACTCATAGCCACTTCTCACCCTCGGGAAGGCACAATACTTTAAGAATGAAATGGAAGATGATATTATAAGTGGTTTTATTAGTAATTCACTTTCTGTTACTTCCATCAGAGACTCGAGGGAGGAAGATGTTGTAGAAGATTTGAGCCTTGGACAGATGAAGATCACTCCAAGTATTAACAACAGTCCTATTGAAATAGAACCAGATAAATACCTTAATGTCAATCCAAACTTGACTACTAAGCAGAAAAAATTGTTGTTACAATTGTTATAGAAATACCAAAAGGCATTTGCATGGAATTATATTGATATGAAGGGTATCCATCCTAGCTTATGCACTCACTGCATCTATTTGAAGGATGGCTGTAATCCATGAGACAATCGATGCATGAACCCTACATTAAAGGAGGTAGTAAAATAATTGCAGAAACTCCTGAATGCCAACTTCATTATCCCATTTCTGATAGTCAATGGGTATCTCCTCTTGTCATTGTCCCTAAAAAGAATGGCAAGTGGAGGGTCTGTGTGGATTATAGAGAACTTAATAAAGCCACTCAAAAGGACAATTTCCCCTTGCCATTTATAGACTAGGTCCTTGATACCCTGCTTAGCAAAAAAAATTTCTCATTCTTAGAAGGGTTTAGTGGGTACAACCAAATACAGATTGCTCTGAAAGACCAAAATAAAATGACCTTTACCTACCCTTGGGGAACTTTCGCATACAGGGTTCTTCCTTTTGGACTTTGTAATGCACCAACAACTTTCCAAAGGGTGATACTGGGAATTTTCTTGGATCTATTGAATGATTGTCTAGAAATTTTCATAGATGACTTTACACCCTACGAGGATGCCTTCGAAATAGTGTTAGTTAATTTGGAAAAAGTATTAGAATGACGTGAACAGACTAATGTTGCTTTGAGTACAAAGAAATGTCACATGATGATGAATGAAGGGATCATGCTGGGACATCTTATTTCAGCTGACGTGATTAAAGTGGACCCAACTAAGATAGAGGTAATCTTGAAAATCCCAATCCCAAAGCCACAGAAAGAGGTACATAGTTTCTTGGGTCATGCAAGGTACTATAGGAGGTTTATAGAAGGAAATTCATAGATTGCATCTTCTTTATTTTCTTTACTTATGAAAGATGCAAAGTTTGTATGGACAGGAAAATGTGAGCAAGCCTTTGCGAAATTAAAAGATTGTGTATCAGCAGCTCCTGTTTTGCAAGGTCTGAACTGAAATTTGTCATTCTATATAGCTACAGACGCATTTCATATTGCTATGGGTGTTGTTTTGGGCCAGCTATTGGGTAGGAAACCATATGCCATTTATTATATAAGAAAAAACTTGACTCCAAGTGAACTCAATTATGCAGTGACCGAGAAGGAATTCCTTGCAGTATTGCATGCCATCAATAAATTTTAGCACTACATCATAGGATATCAAGTTTTGTACACACTGACCACTTGGCGATTCGTTTTTTGATGAAAAAACCAGCCACTAATGGTAGGATTACATGGTGTTTATTGTTGTTACAAGAATTTGATATAACCATCCTAGATTCAGATCAAACGTTGTGTAAAGGAGGATGAAATTTTTGATATCCCTCGAGCTTGTCATGAGGAACCTTGTGGAGGAAATTTTGTAGATAAGAGAACATGATACAAGGTAATCTCAAGAGGGTACTATTGGCCCACAATACTCCAAGATGATAAGAAATTCATGAAGGGATGTGATAGCTACTAGAGAATGGGTCAACCACTCCAATCAGATGAGATGTCGTTGCAACCTCAAATAGTCTTAGAACCATTTGAGAAATGGGCCCTAAATTTTGTAGGACCAATTATCCCATCATCTCAGCAGAAATCCTACATTTTGGTCTACACATACTATGTCACAAAATGGGTTGAGGTGAAAGCATTAACCAGAGCTACAGAGCAGGTTGTTTCAGACTTCTTGTTCAAAGATATTTTTCTCTGCTTTGGAGTACCAAGAGAAATAGTGACAGAAGGAGGATCCTAGTTTACATCTCATTTGATTCAGAACCTAGTTGAGAAATACAAAACCTATCATAAAATCACTTTGCCTTATCATCCGCAAGCAAATGGCCAAGTAGAAAGCACCAACAAGGTTATTGAGGGCATTCTTACCAAGATCGTAGCTAGTCATAGAAGAAATTTGGTCAATAAACTTCTAGAAGCGATGTGGGCATACCAAACTACATGGAGGAATACTACAGGGTTCTCACCTTATGAATTAGTGTATGGTAAAAATCCTTTGTTTCCTATAGAATTTGAAATTAGGACATTAAGAACAACACTACAATTAAATTTGGATCTAGCAACAACACAAAAACAATGGTTGAATCAACTTAATAAACTAGATGAGAAACGGTTAGTTGCCATTCAGTAAACAAACATTGTCCAACAGCAAAGAGCCAAGTGGCACGACAAATTTATTAAAACGAAGAAATTTTAAAAAGGAGAATGGGCTCTATTATATGATTCAAGATTTAAGGATTTTAAAGGGAAGCTCTGCACCTGGTGGCTTGGTCCTTATCTATAAATTTAGTAACCATTGACAGTGCTAGGACACCATTATTTGATAATGGGCACCGCCTTCGGCTATATCACAAACTGGCTTCAAAGGAATCATTCATCAACACTGTCACGGATTCTGACCTTCAAATTACAAAGGTAGGGGATAATTCCCCTGTGTTACCAATTTTTTAATTCTCTAATAAGTGTAACAGCTGAAAACCAGCTTTTGTTGGCAACTATTACACCTAGAAATAAATAAATGAACAAGAAAAAACATATAATTAAAAATCTGACTGTGAAAACCTCTTCTGGGGTGTAGAAAGACCAATTGTGACAGCGGAAAACCATTGTGGCAATTGTTGCACATTTATTTTTCCTCTATAACAACATTATGTAACTCATGCATATTCTATTTTTTGTGTTGTTACAGGTTCTATTAGAATATGTTTGTAAACTATTTTTGTAAGTATTTTAAAGAATCATGTAAATAAGAAACGACTGTAGAAATAATGTGGGAATTGGGTCTGTTGTTACATGTGTAACAGTTGTCAACCTGTAGGTCTTAGTTTTTTCAAACTGGAGCTCCCACACGCCCTTACCCAGCCATTGTTCTTGCGGCCTTCTATAGGCCCTCCGCCTGGCAGCCCCTGCTGCTGGGCCTCCTGGCTGTGCCCCTGGTATCCCTGCATTCAGGCTCTTCCTTCCTTTCTTTGCCAGTTCCAGTGTTGGCCTCTTTCTTCATCCCTCGCCCTTCATGGCAGGGAGTGACTCGTCCCAGATGCATGACACTGATGAATAAGTTGCGATTTTTTCTTCCTTAATCTCTTAAAATGGTGCCCCACAAATCAAACCTACAACAACCAAGTTTGTTAAAAAACTGGCTGATATCCCAGAAATTTCTTTACCTCCTAGTCTTCCAAGGAAAGCAACTATTTCTCTAGCTGAAAGAGGATTGGTTGGTCAATTTACTGGACTGTGGCCCTCCCCTGAAGCTGTTCATAAATGGGTGGAGTGTAACTGAAGCGCTAACATCCAAGGGAAAATAGTAATAAGATTTTGTGGAAGAGGATACTATATGTTCCTCTTTGAAACCAAAGAATATTGGAACCTTATTTTCAGAAGTGGCCCTTACTTCATGGACTCAAGAAGCCTCTACTTGAACATATAGTCCCTAGATTTCGATCTAGAAATGGATGTCCCTAATGTAGTTTCGGTTTGGGTCCATTTTCCTCACCTCCCTCTCCACTGTTGGGGAGACAAATCGGTTAAAGCAATAGGAAATGTTGTTGGAAAATACATTGACAAATGTGAACCAAAGGACAATATGCATGCCTGCACCAGGATTTGTGTAGAAGTAGACTTGGGGAATGGCTTCCTGGAAGCAATCAAGATCAAAGTGGACTAGTGGACTCACATTCAGCATCTGGACTACGAGCAAATCTTTTTCAAATGTAATGTATGCCATGAATACAGTCATTTTGCTAATAGATGTAGCAAATTAAAAGAAACTGAAATAACTGAGAATGTAGAAGCAAATGAAGACACATGGGAACAAGTCAAGAGAAAGAAAACAAACTCCAAATAATCAGCTCTAAAATCAAAACAACCCTTGGAAAACCTGACTGCTACCTCCACTCCTCCTTTCATCATGGCCCAGCCAATACCTTCATCATCAAACCCTTTTGAATCCTTGGAAGAAGAAGAAGAACCTTCATCCCCTCGTTCTCCTTCTCAAGACAAAGCCTTAGCAATCATACACTCTCCCATTCAGAACTTCCCATCCCCTTCTCCCACCATAGACCGAATCCTTACAAGAAACAAAGTCAAAGAATCAAGCAACACCTTAGAGCAACCAAAAAAAGCAGGGAGGAAGTCGAACAAAGAAATAAGAGATGAAACAACAACTAAAGAAATGGCCACAGGTACCCAACAACCAATGGATTCCTTTTTGGCCAAACAAAGAGGAAGCGGGGAAAAGCAGAAGGAGAAGAGCGAGGCTCACCAAAAAGCAAGTAAGTAATGATTTTGGTCTCTTGGAACAGCAGGGGATTGGTATCCTCTCTTAAATCCAATGCAACCCAAGATATCATTAGTCAAGAATAACCAGATATCTTTTTGATCCAAGAGACCAAAATGTCCAATCAAGATTTTCAAAAATTAATGAAAAAAAATAAAATTTATGAAGGAATAGCAACAGACTTGATGGGTGCTTTAAGAGGCATAGGCACAATGTGGAACAAAAGGAAATGGGAGCTCACTAGTCAAAAATTAAATAACTGGTGGGCCAAAACTGATCTCAAAAACAAAATTACAAATGAAGAATTTATAGTATTAAATATTTACACTCCAAACCATTACATGGATAAAGCTTTATGTTGGGACTCCGTCAAAACAGAGGTGCAAGAGTGCCAAAGAAGTAAGATGGTCTTGGGAGGCGACCTGAATCTAATAAGGAACATTGAAGAAAAAATGGGAGGAAAATATCTCAGTGACCCGGCAAAAGCCGCTCTGGAAGAAATAATAGAAGCCCAAAAACTCATTGACATCCCTCCATGTAATGGGAAATTTACTTGGAGCAATATAAGATTCGGAACTCAAAATATCAAAGAAAGATTGGACATGATCTTAATCCATGAGAGTATAGCAGCAGGATTCTCATCCATAAAAAGCAAGATCGTCCATGCCACAACCTCTGACCACAAGCCTGTGGTTTTGATTCTAGACACACTCAAAAATTTTGTGTCAATCCCCTTAAAATACAGTAAAAATTTGGACAGCAAGGAGGATTTTAGCAAGATCATTAAGGACAACAGAGAAATCAAAGTCCTTGGTTCTCCTCATTTTGTATGGGAATCCAAATTAAAAAATCTAAGAGCAGCAATTAAAAAGTTGGCAAGAGAGAATGCATTAACAGAGAAAAACAAAAAAATCGAGCTACATAGAAAGCTGGAAAACTGGAGCCAGGAAAAGGAACACCAGCAAATAACAGAGGAAGAACAAGTTCACGAAAAAGAAATTTTTATGGAATTGTACAGGCAGAACAAACAAGAGGAGGAGGAGCTGAGACAAAAATCGAGGTGCCTCTAGTTGAAAGTGGGAGATAAAAATACCTCTTTCTTTCATAACAACCTCAAGCTTAGAAGAGCTGGCAATCAAATAGATAGAATTATTGATAAGGGGAAGAAATAAACGAGTGGGAGGAAATCAAAGAAGCAGCCCACAATCATTTTAAATCCCTCTTATTAGCTGATGTTCAGCCTCTGGACAGTGATGATTTCCTTCAACATCTTGACAACAAAATTAGTGGATAGCAAAACAGTGAGCTGGAGAAGGAGGTTTCCAAGGAAGAAATTAGAGAAGCAACGTGGAGTATGCATCTTGACAAAGCTCCCGATCTAGATGGCTTCACCATAGCTTTTTACAAGACACATTGGGACATAATAAAGAAAAATTTTGTTAGGATGGTTAAAAACATTTTCAAAAAACAAGATGGGAGAAAACAAAAAACCTTCTCATTTGGCGCTCATCCCCAAGGAGCCAAACCCCCTCTCTTTTGATCATTTCAGACCCAACTCTCTTTGTAACGCCTCCTACAAAAATTTTACAAAAATCCTAGCAAATAGGCTGAAATAGATCTTGCCCAGTCTCATTTCAGAGAATCAAGGAGGGTTCGTCCCAAAAATACAGATAACGGATAATGTAATTCTTGTGAAAGAAGCCATCCATAGCAGTATACAAAGAAATGAAAAATGCATGGTCATTAAACTTGATATGGCTAATGCTTTTGACAGGGTCAGTCATCAGTTTCTAGTGGCAGTACTTCAGAAGTTTGGAATCTCCAACAAGTTCATCAACATTATAATGGAATGTATTTCAAATCCTTGGACAACACCCATGATCAATGGAAGGCCCAACCACTACTTTCACAGTACGAGAGGTTTGAGACAAGGATTTCTCTCTCTCTTTTCCTATTTATGATTATGGCAGAAAATTTAAGTATACATCTTGAAAATCAAAGGAAAAAAAGGGAGATAATTGGCATCAGCATAGCGCGAGGTATAAAAGAAATCAATCACTCTCTCTTTGCCGATGATACAATCCTAATTGGAGGAGCCTCAAGTATAATAGCTAGGAGATTCAAGAAAATTTTAGAAACCTTTCTAGCTGTCTCAAGGAGTTTTCTCAACAATAAGAAGTACAGAATCTACACTTGGAATGTCTCGCCAAAAGTTATGCAAAGGATTTCCCAAATTATGGACATCCCGTTCCAAAGGAACTGGAGCCATTTTTCCTACCTCGGTTTACCTCTGGCAAAGGTAGGGGTCAAGTATGAGACATGGAACAAACATATAGAAAAGATGAGAGGGAAACTTCAAAGCTGGGGGCTGATGTGATTAAATTTAGCGGGTAGAACCATCCTCATTAAGCTCTTCTATCAGTTCTTCTCATTTATCAGTATGTTGTAGTATTGGCTCCTGCTAGCATCCATAAACAAATGGAGCTAATCATGGGAGGATTCCTCTGGCAAGGAGGGAAGCAAGACACAAAAAAATTCAGTTTGGTTCGCTGGGAATAGGTGACCCTTCCCTTTGAAAAAGGAGGCATCTCCATCAGGATTCCAAGTTTAACAAATAAAGTAATGGGCTTTAAGCTTGTTTGGTGAATGTTAATTGAAAAAGGCAGTTGGTGGGTTGAGGCTCTTCTAAAGAAATACCTCAATGGACAACACTCACATATTCTCTCTGATTTGATCACAGAAAGACCATGCACTCAAGTGTATAGACTCATTAAAAAGGTCATTCCTCAAATTAAAAATTACATTTCAAAGAGCCCTAGAAATGGAAAAGACACAGATCAATGGACTGATAGAATAATGGGATCAGAGCCTCAAATTCAATGTCAGCAGTTTAGACCCTTGAAAAATTGGATGGATGCAAAAAGTATAAATTCTCTTCATGACATTTCTGTTTGGGATCAAAATAGCTAGTCTGCATGGAAGGACCATCCTCTCCCAAATAACTTGAAAAATCAGTGGGCTGAAATGAAGACAACGCTCACTAAAGCTGCCCCAATAAATAAAACAACCCAAGACAGCTTTGTTCGGGACCCAAACAGAGGAAATTTTACAGTGAAAGTTGGTATCCGTTCCTCCAACCTAGCAACAAACTTGAAAATTGGAACCTTCAGACATCAGTTTGGAAGAACGAGTGTCTTCCAATAATAATTTTTTTTGCTTGGACCCTTCTAAAGGGTAAAATCCTCACTGCTGAAAATCTCAGGAAAAAAGGGATTCAAGGGCCATATAAGTGTTGTTTATGTCACAAGGAGGAGGAAAGAAGCCAATATCTATTTTCAGATTGCACTATTGCTCAACACTGATGGCAACAAATTATAAGTCCACTGAAGTTGCCCACGGAAAATTTCGATCAGCTCACAACTTTAAACAAGAATTGGGAGAAATGTTGCCCATATACAAAACAAGGCAAATCTGCTATTATCCAAATCTGGAAATGCATTCCACCTGCTCTCTGCTAGCAAATATGGCTATCTAGAAATAGTTGTATCTTCAAAAACCAAAAGCCAAATCCAGCACTCATTCTGGCTAAAACTTGGGGGTTAGTAGCAGAAATGATCAATGCTAATTCAGTGTACAAAGTCAACCAAAATAACTGGCAGAAAGAAGAAAAGGAATGGTACAATAAATTCCCTTTGGTGTGTTCAGTGAATAAACAAGTGTCAGCTAAGTTAGGGGGAAGAAATAAAGGCTGGAAGCTCAGGGGAAGCCAAAATGAAATTGAACAGTGGATCCAAAACCAAAAGACATTCACCCTTCATTTCGATGGGGCCTCCAAAAACAACCCCGGTAAAGCAGGAGCTGGGGGAATTATCTTTGATCAGGAAGGGAAAGTCATCTCTACTTACGAATGGGGGCTTGGTAATATGACAAATAACAAAGCCGAGGCCTACAGTTTTCTTCTTGGCATGTGCATTCTAAAAAATCTTCAAGCCAAAGACCCAATTATAATTGGCGACTCAGCAATAATCATCACTGCTATGGAATCAGGGGGAGATTTTAAAAACCAGGCTCTTAATAGAATTAAACAAAGGGTTGTGGAAAACACCAAGCAGTTGGGAAACATCAAGTATAAAAATGTTCTGAGCATCTTTAATCACGAGGCCGACTCCCTAGCCAATAATGCAGTGAATCGGTCTGTTGGGCAGGTCAAAGACAACAATAATATCTATGAAAAACCAATCCCTTGATTTTCCATTCCCCTTGGATGGGTCTGAGTCACATTGCTCCACCAGTCATATCAGCCAAATGAATGCAAACTTCCACAGTCAAAAGAACTGGAGGACCCATCATCTCAACATTGACAAAATCTCTGATCATCCCTTTAGATCAGAGAGGAGAATCTATAGACCAAGAGATGATCCACATTGGATGTCGGAGTCAGAAAAATCCCACATGAAGAACATAAAAAAGTTTGGTTTTAGTCATTTCAAAATCAATAGAGTCTGCGTAGGCAAAATAGGAAATGATTCCCGTGACAAGTGCAATCCTAAGAAGGGTGATCAGAATTATGAGAAAATGGTGACCGAGTTGGCTTATAAGCAGGTTGGGGCTCGCTGGTCTCATCAGGAAAACAATGTTTGTGATAACAAGTTTGGAGATCTCTATTTGCTCGTCAAAGTCTTAGATTCGGGTTCTTGCTGCTTCTTTATCAGGTAGCTTGCAGTGAGCATAAAGCGTTGCAGTGGTCTCGGTTGGAGGTGGACCATCTGTTCTTTCTCTTCTACCAGCTGAGAGAGGTATTGCCATTGTCTGTAGTTATCTTAAACTTTTTTTCACTAACTCCTGGCATGTTTTTGTGGATCAGTCTATTTCAAGTTTCGTGGTGATCGCCTTAAACTGGCAGGTCCCTTCTTCGCCTTGTTCCCATTCTCCCACTCTCTTCTCCTCCTTCTCTTTCTCTGTAGTGCCTTCATTCCTTGTCCCCTTTTTCTCTCAGCCAAATCCCTATGGTTTCTCCTTCCTCTCCGCCATTAATTTCCCATTCAGTTCTCTGCTTCATTCAATTTTCGGTGCTCTGTTACATAACAAGATTTCTCGGGATTGCTCTGTTGGAAATAATATTGAGAGTGGGGGGGGGGGGGGGGGTGAATCAGTATTATCAAATCAATATAACTTTTTCATTTCCATATTCAGATTCATATACACTACTTCAGTTAAGGCAAACCGCGTGTATACGCAACTATGTGTAATGCAACAAGCGTATATCCAGTAAACTTATAATTCAGTTAGTTGATTCTTAATGAGTGCATCAGAACATTATTAACCATATGAACAGTAAACAAAAGCAATAAAGCAGAACAGATCATCACACATAAGCAACACACATGAACACCATGATATAAGGTGGAAACCCAATGTGGGTGAAAACCACCTGCTGCAATTCGTCTCTATCTTCCTTTAATAAGAAACTTCTTTTACAATGCACTGATGTAGTCTTATACCAGTACGTAGGCTTCTACCTGCAGAAGGCTACAACCTTCCCTCATTTTCCAGTTTCTCCTGGAAGGGAGCTACAACCCCCTTAGCTCTTGTACTAGCCAATCCATTTACTAGTATGTAGGTGTCGGCCTACTGAAGGCTCCAACCTTCACTCGTTTCCAGCTGCTACTGGAAGGGAGCTCCAACCCCCTGGATCTTGTATTGGCTGATATGTTTACCAGTATGTAGGCGCCGACCTACTGAAGGCTACGATCTTCTTTCTTCCTCCAGGGACCACATTTCATAAATTTTCATACTGGATACTCCTGAAGCATAATGCCATAATATGAAGGCCACGTTTCATCCAATTTTCTACAAATATTTACTCATAAATTTGCAACTGTTCCAGACATCATTCATACCCAGATCATAATAAAACATGTGTCAATAATTCAGATCTAGTCTATCCATAATCAAACCATATAATGATAAACATTCCAAGCCTTAAGATCCTGATCCATTGTTCATCATCATCCACATGAGTGCATCCTTGGTTCAGATCAAGAAAAGCATCATAAACCTATAACCAGCATATCAGATCTCATACTTCATCAGATATTCGATATTTTCTCAATGCATTTTCCTAATGATCTTCTTCTCCTTTTATAGTCTTAGGCCTTACTCAATACCATGGTCCAAAGCCATTGAGAACCAATACTAGGGACCCAATACTTGGGTTCAACACTTCGGACGCAATACCAAGGACCAAAACCATAGGTATAAATACCACGGACCCAAAAATAAGATTTCCCACATGTACGCACTTTTCTGTGCATGAAAGTGCGTGCATACACATATGCAACTTTTGATCAGAAATCCAGCGTGTATACACATCTTTGTATATAGTGAACCTGTGTGTATAACCTGCGTGTATACCCTACTTGGTATATAGCGAACTTGCGTATATACGCGACTTGGTACATAGTGAACCTGCGTATGTACGCGACTTGGTATATAGTGAACCTGCGTATATACTCTTCTTTCTTCATTCTTTGTAGTCTAATCATCAACTCTTTTGCTACTGACCCACTGCACTATGATCTGTCATTTGATTGAGTTGCCACCTGTATCATACCTCTGAGTGAGTTGCCATCAAGGACAACACCTGTATCATAATGCCAACAATCTTCCCCTTTGGACTTGATGGAAACCACCACACCAAGTCACTCTCCCCCTTTGAAATCAAGGGCAAAGGGCGAACCAAGATATTCTCTTCTTTGATATACATTCTCTTGTTCATGATCCCCCTGAGTACATGCTGAAGTTTCTAATTGAGGTCCCCCTTTGTACATGCCAAGATGTACTAATCCGTCCATGCTCCCCCTGAGCACATGCAAGGTCTGCAAAAACATAACATGACTATATATATACATTTCCAATGACCTTCCTAAAGATACATACATCAATCTCCCAACCAAGTGGGGATACAGTATTTTGACTCAAACACAAGAACCATTACATCATCCATCCCATGCATAGTGGGGTAACAAGATACATCATAAAGACCAAGGACCCAAACATGACTATGATAGTTATCAACAACTATCATACACCATATGATCTACACCATAAGCATCTTAACCTGCAATCCCTTCTCCTGGTCAATCAACAATAAGTAGCAAGATATGTTAATAAGCATCATCACCAAAGACTTCTAACCATAATGCCAATAATGCATTATTCAAAACATATGCTCCCCCTGAGCCTCTGCCAACCATCATATACCACGATAGAACCATTTCCTAAGTCTGTTCTGCTGTTTTTCTTCAGAGCTCCATATACGCGACTATGCAGTGTATAACTCACGTATATACATGACTTGTCTTCATGATATCTGCGTATGAGATTTAGAACACTGATGTTCCAAACTTTCAGCTTCCTCTGAGTCTGTCATGTCTGTGTAATCTTCTATGCCACATCTTTCTGGTTGTACTTCCTTTTTCTTCCATATCTTTAACTGTGATGATGTTTTCTCCTTTTGGTATGGTCTCCACAATCTTCTCCTGCATTCCTTTGCTATATGTACATGCTTGTTGCACGCATAACATCTTACATGTTTCATATTCCTCCTAAAACAGTCAATGGCTTTGTGACCAAACATATTGCAAGCAAAACAATATCCCTTAAAGTACCTGGAACATGATGATATTTCTATGTGACGGTCTTGAACCATTCTACTTCTGCATCTGGCTGCGACATGTCCAAGATTATGATATACATAACATTCAACATTATTCATCGGAGGAAATAATCGTCTATCACTTCCATAGTTAGGAGCAAAAGATTTTCTTTGAGGAATTTCTTTCCTTGGCTGTTGATGGGATTTTCCTCTCCTCTCCTTGTTGATCATATTAGATTTTTCATTAGAGTTCCTTGCGTCACCTTGTGATCTAGATTCACCTTCAACAGATTCATAAAAACCAAGACCAGTTTTGATAGCAGGCGACCTTTGACTACTAAGAATATCATCCAAAATCTTAGTACTGTCTTGAAATTGTAATAGTTTATCCATTTCTTCTAATTTACCTTTCAAGATGTTTACTACTTGCTATTGTTCTTCCTTTTCCAGACATTGCTTCTTCAAAATTTCCTCAGACTTTCTTCCTTCTTCCATTTGTTGCCTTAGTTTGAGAATCTCCTTTTCTTGTTCTTCATTCAGCTCCTGCAGCATTTGACGAACTCTGAAGGGACATACAAGCTGAGATTTTAAGCTGATACTTTCTTCTTTAAGAGCACTCTCCCTTTTGCTAGGTAGATCATGTTGATCTATGATTTTATCTGATGATTTATTTGCTTGTCCATCTTCAATCTGAGGTGATTCAGGCTCTAAATACTTGCTTCCACTCAACGACAGGCTGTCGTTGTTCCTTTGAGCTGTCTTCTTCTTTTGACGCGCTTTATTTCCCATTGTTCTACGAATCTCCTTCAAGCGATCAAGCTTCAACCAAAGGACCTGCTCTGATACCAATTGTTGGAAATAATACTGAGAGGGGGGGTGAATCAGTATTATCAAATCAATATAACTTTTTCATTTCCATATTCAGATTCATATACGCTACTTCAGTTAAGGCAAACCACGTGTATACACAACTGTCTATAATGCAACAAGCGTATATCTAGTAAACTTATAATTCAGTTAATTAGTTCTTAATGAGTGCATCAGAACATTATTAACCATATGAACAGTAAACAAAAGCAGTAAAGCAGAACAGATCATCACACATAAGCAACACACATGAACACCATGATATAAGGTGGAAACCCAATGTGGGTGAAAACCACCTGCTGCAATTCATCTCTATCTTCCTTTAATAAGAAACTTCTTTTACAATGCACTGGTGTAGTCTTATACCAGTACGCAGGCTTCTACCTGTAGAAGGCTACAACCTTCTCTCATTTTCCAGTTTCTCCTGGAAGGGAGCTACAACCCCCTTAGCTCTTGTACTAGCCGATCCATTTACTAGTACGTAGGTGTCGGCCTACTGAAGGCTCCAACCTTCACTCATTTTCCAGCTGCTACTAGAAGGGAGCTCTAACCCCCTGGCTCTTGTATTGGTTGATATGTTTACCAGTATGTAGGCGTTGACCTACTGAAGGCTACGATCTTCTTTCTTCCTCCAGGGACCACGTTTCATAAATTTTCATACTGGATACTCCTGAAGCATAACACCATAATCTGAAGGCCACGTTCATCCAATTTTCATATTGGACGCATCAACAACATTGAAGCACAAAATTAATCATTACTACAATACACCTGCATCATCAATCTCTGAATCACCCAATACTGAAACACTGAAACCCTGTCAACAACACAGTCACCAGAACACAAAACAGACACCAAAACTCTACAACAATAACCAGATCCAACTGCAACTTCAAATATCATATATCATAATGTATATGCTACTATTGAGAACCAAACTAGTGTACATACGCACTTTCACCTAAGCCAATCCATGTACAGATCTACAAATATTTACTCATAACTTTGCAGCTGTTCCAGACATCAGTCATGCCCAGATCATAATAAAACATGCGTCAATAATTCAGATCTAGTCTATCCATAATCAAACCATATAATGATAAACATTCCAAGCCTTAAGATCCCGATCCATCGTTCATCATCCTCCACATGAGTGCATACTTGGTTCAGATCAAGCAAAGCATCATAAACCCATAACCAACATATCAAATCTCATACTTCATCAGATATTCAAGATTTTCTCAATGCATTTGCCTAATGATCTTCTTCTCCTTTTATAGTCTTAGGCCTTACTCAATACCATGGTCCAAAACCATTGAGAACCAATACTAGGGACCCAATACCTGGGTTCAACACTTTGGATGCAATACCAAGGACCAAAACCATAGGTCTAAATACCACGGACCCAAAAATAAGCTTTCCCACATGTACACGCTTTTCAGTGCATGAAAGTGCGTGCATATGCATACGCGACTTTTGATCAGAAATCCACCGTGTATACGCATCTTTGTATATAGTGAACCTGCGTGTATAACCTGCATGTATACCCTGCTTGTTATATAGCAAACCTGCATATATACGCAACTTGGTACATGGTGAACCTGCATATAACCTACGTATGTACGCGACTTGGTATATAGTGAACCTTCGTATATACTCTTCTTTCTTCATTCTTTGTAGTCTGATCATCAACTCTTTTGCTGCTGACCTGCTGCACTATGATCTGTCATCTGATTGAGTTGCCACATGTATCATACCTCTGAGTGAGTTGCCATCAAGGACAACACTTGTATCATAATTCCAACATGCTTTAGAGTCTTGAATTCCTAGAAACACCTGATAACTACCCACAGAATCTCTGCTTTCCACCCTTCTCCCTCCTGGAGTTTGCTGATCAAGCTTCGAATCAAGCTCAAAGAATCAATCAATCTCACTTCAACAATGTCTGATAATCCATTGGACCATATTGAGACCAATAGCAGTTGCGCTCTCTGTAAGGTGCACTGCTTTATTATAGCTCGATTCATAAAATATTTCAACGAATTCAAAGCTGAAGTCTAGTCCGAGAACAAATCAAAGAAAAAGAAATTTGAAAAATAGAAAGCTGAAATAGAAGGACTTAAAGAGAAGTGCCACCACTTAGAAGAAGCAGTCAACTATATAAGGACGTTGAACCAAAGTGTGCAAGGTGAAGCATCCACCAAGCACAACGATAAGAAAGATCAGCCCCCAGATGACCCAGTTAACCAATTCTGGTGTTAACTCTCCATACATTGTAAATACTGTTTCCTTTTAGGTCAGTTCCTACAGAAATATAGCCATTATGTCTTTCAAATATTAAGAAACAAGAGTAGTGAATTGGTTTTCGGGACTGTGTGCCCATTTTGCACCAATTGCATTGTGTTACCTCAGGCATATGTAATGGGACTCTGTCCCTCTTTTGATGTTTTTTAATACATAAGTACTTGATCTTGTTAAAAAAAAAAACAACTGTCAACCTGTAAGCAGTCACATCAGTGAAATCGTCACTCGCAATATAGAAAAGAGATATTATTCATTAGCGTTATGCCGCGGAAGAAAATCATATAACTAGAACATCATCGTTGGAATTAATTGTATCACTAATTCTTGTTACCAGTCCTTTCTTGCCACATCATGTCAGGTATGTCATACAAAGGTATATCACTTCTTCCCTCTGTTTAACAATCATAACAATTAATATGGTATCTCATTAGACAGCCGAGGACGGATGTCATATTAAACTCGAGGGAGAGGATGAATCATTTCGTAATCTAAGATATCAAATTTAAAGTTGGTAATCATTATTAAAACTTTGTCATCATTATCTCTTTATTTCGATCATGCCAAGAATTAAAATGCCTTTAACACGATATCTCCATGATCCAGACTAATAATGAAACCATACAATGTGAAATACGATCCTCCCTATACCCGAAATCCTTGTTTTATTACCTTTTTCACTACCCTAACATCAACCTCAACGAAGCATTGCACGTTCATTCCAAAATTATTGGAGCAAGAGCAGAATATAGAGTGGTGGGATAGAGATGGGAGGTGAAATAGTCTGACAAGAGCCCAACTCGACTGAAGCACTGGATAATTGCACTGAGGCATGCCAGGTCTTTAAGTAAGTGAGTTGGTTCGAATTTTTTAGACGACTCAAGGGATCAGAAGAGTCGGTGGCCATGGAATTTGCTTGGAACCTACATAGAAACTAGACAGAAGTTCAGGGGCTAAAGCTAGAAGTGACGGAAGAAGTGATTGCCTGTGTGACATCACTACAGACTATGGGGAAACGTTGGTTCGACAAAAAAATCAATGACCCCTCTCTTAAGGCAAAATTTCTTCAAGGAGAGGAACAATTGGAGAAGAAGGGTAGGGGAATTGATTGATCGTCACTCCCTCAACCATGGGGATATGCTGCCTTATACATTATCAAGTACATTGCATGCAAAGGAAGGGCAATGATCGTGTTTAACTACCATTTTGCACTGCTAAACCACTTACGGCACAGGGAGCTGATTAGCCTTCCATATTTCTCATTAGAAAACATCAGGCACATGTCTGCGACAATAAAAATTGTTGCACACCCAGAAACTTGTGTGACCAATCATGCTCTTATTAAATTGATCATACTGGATGCATTGGAATGATAAGGCATAAGCTGGGAAGGATTCATGAGTAGAAAGACAAGGACCTCCAGCAAGAGGCGAACTGAAATCCCTTACACCCCAAAGGAAGCAAGGGAGATTGGAGAATGAGGCCAATCTTAAGAGGGTAGGGTTGAGAAAAGATCATTGAAGAAGCCAATAGGCAGCAAGATACTGTAGAAAAGGTTAAAAGTCAGTACATGGTCGGGACCTTCAACTTCATCCAGCAAAGAACCGAGCAAGGACATGGGGAAGTAGAAAGAAGGGAAACAACCCCATCCGGAAGAAGGCCCTCTGCTAGGTAAGAACGAGACTCAATTTTTTCTGCTTAAAATAAAAAATTTAGAAGAAGAAAATGAAAAATTAAGGCAACAATTAGAAGGAAGTAGAGCAGAAGCAAGGGTCCAAGGCTTGGGTTAAGGCAACAATTAGAAGGAAGTAGAGAAGAATCAAGGGTCTCAGGCTTGGATACACTAGCAGAAGTAGTGGATAAAATGAGGGTAGATTCTGCATGAGGTCCTGTGTCTGCGACATGCACCATAAACCTAGTAGAAACTAGATACAAAGTCTGTGTTGCGAGCACCATCTTGATGCAAACTCAGACCGAACCCTGGGAAGTTGCTACACGAAAACCTGTTGACAACGCTACTGATACACAAGAACCGGCAGTTGAAACGGAGCATCCCATGGGTACCCGAGAGCTGATACACAAGAACCTTTCAATGACACTATTGTTACACAAGAACCAATAGTAGAGGCAGAAGCTATCCAGGGATGAAAAGAAGAGGCTGCTACATAAGAACTTGTTAATGACACTGTTGTTACACAAGAACTAGCAACCAAAACGGAGCAGCTCAATCCTCAAGATGTTGTTACACCCCCAAGTGATATTGCATGTGAAGGAACATAGGGTTGTAAATTGGGATGGTGTTCGAAGAAAATTTTATTGATATCAAAGTTGCAGAAGTGGAAACAACAGGCACTCTTGTAGCAGGAAGGAGTGATCTCGTTGGTGGCACACTAGAAAGTAGTAAACTCGCTCAAGGAGAAATGGGCTGAGAAAGAATTGGCAGAAAAATGGGAAAGATGGGGAAAAAAGGTAGCTATGAAGAAGAAACAAGAGCAATTGCAGTTGTTGCAGCAGCAAGTTTGGGATTTAACGAATGATAAACACAAGTTGCATGAACTCGCCCTAAATCTGTTAGGGTGTAGAAAACCCTCTCCGTACTACCTAGTTTTTCTATGGGAACGAATTTTCATGTTTCAGTTGAAGGCGGTCTATGAAAATAGACCGTATTTGGGTAATTCTACCCGAACCTTTTTGGATGTTTTTCATGCCTATGCTTTCCATGATCAAATCTTGCTTTGCAAGCTTTTCCTCCATAATATAATTTGTGAGCATGCTAGTACGTACATGGTTGTGTGTGTTCTTTCTTACATGAGCGATCTGAAGTTGCACGCCTTTATTTTTTTTACAAAAAATCAGATGGAATGGCACATGGCCATGAAGTCAGCATACGCAATGAAGGGAAGGCAACATTAATGATCCAAGCTAAACTGGGCATGGCCGCAGAATTAAGACGACTTTTTAGGAAATTGTTTAGTGTTTTGGATGTCAAGGAATATGCAGCCATCTACAGGGGGAGGATTGTGAAGCTTTACCTCAACATTTTTGTGTAGATAAAGAGTTGTGCACTAACAGGGTACCATAAATGCACAGAGGTTAGTAGTGCAGGACAACCGGAGAGCGACCCCTTTGGTTTTCAAAATTTCATGGTTGTTGTTGTATGGGCCTTAGAGTATACCCGGATTTTTGATCTATTGGGTGCCTTTTGGATAGGACTAAGGTTTAAGTATCCTTTGATTTGGCTGCCAGTGGAAGAGTACCAGACTCAATGTCAACTGTGTGATTATGAGGAGGAATATTGGCCACATCAGCTGATGGCCACTCAAGGCTACATGTTTGCTGAGGAGGACACTTCTAACACATATAATCTGACATAACTGCATATGAAGTATAGCAGCAGGCTCCAAAGTATTTTTGCATGAGGACATGCAATTGCTTCAGTTTGGGGGAGATGTTGGGTGTAGGTTTTGTGCATATTTGGGACACATTTCCCTCCCATCCTTGACCATTTCACCTCTGAACCTGTGGACTTTATATCATAATTACCTTTTTCCTGGTTATAAGAATCCATTTTTGTTATGACATATTATTTTTCCATTTTTGTTAAATATAAATGAGGTGATATCTTTTTATGGCTAACCGAGGAAAATATGGAAAAAGTTCTCTGGCCCTGTTTCTTTCAAGTGATGCTCCAAAGTCCATGAACAAAGGATGAACAGTGGTGTGATAATTCACAAAGGGGTTTTGAGTACATTGTTTCATACCATCATTGTTACACCCTAAATTGTTGTTACCCCTCAAGCATTGTTTTTACATCGTGGGATGTTGACTAAACCGCAACTGTCTAGGACCATGGGTACTATTCCACAGGATAGATGTCGTAAAAATTGTATTATCTATGGGTAGCTAAGGAGTCAAGGCATTTGTGATTTTGAGAAATGATGTAACAACAATAGGCTTTGTATTTAGAACCTGTTGTAACGATTTTTATTCTCTCTCAATATTGATCAGCATGAGAATCGTGAGATTCTCATGACTGATCTGTTTCTTATTTTAGACATGTAAATCTTATAAAGGGGACTCAGTTCCATGTAAAGGGGATGGAAAATATCATCATTTTGCTTCTGTAATTCATAACCATTTTAATACAAGGAATAGCATTCCTGATGTTTTCACAGACATGGTGTTGAGACTTTACTATTTCGCATTTCATCCCTGTGCCTTGCTATGGAGGAAGGGCCCTCCTCTTTAACAGGGATTGCAGCAGCAACAATAGCATAGTGTTAGATTCATTATTGTTCCTTTCAGTAAGTGTGAAGTTATTTACGCCTACCCCCATACATGGTCTTAACGACTTTGCGGAGACCTGTGTTTTTTGGTAAACAGTCGCCCGGGCCCTGGTCACTGCGACCTCCTGAGGAGGCACCCCTTCACTTTCAATTGGTAGATTCCATTATTATTTTAACGTTTTTGTCAAGAGAATGGATTGATTCAATTTGCCGGCATTCATCAAGTTGGAAAAAATTTAAGAGAGAATGGTTCAACATTCTATTATTCGAATTTGATAAACATATCAATCGAAATTTTACTATTTCGCATTTCATCCCCGCGCCTTGCTATGGAGGAAGGGCCCTCCTCTTTAACAGAGATTGCAGCAGCAACAATAACATAGTGTTAGATTAATTATTTTTCCTTTCAGTAAGTGTGAAGTTATTTATGTCACCATGCAATTTGCAAATGGGTTTATTTCTGTTTCCATATTTAAGATAGGTTGTCACACAATATTGATTTGAACATAATAGTTAGCCAGCGTGCTTAGTTAGTGGTGTGGTGTGTGGCATACCTTTTCCTTGGTAACATGAAGTGTGGTTTCATTTATATAGAATGTTTTTGATTTTTGCATGAGTGTTACTTTCTACAATTAAATTCAACGACATTTGTTTGTCTTTTGTTTTTACTCTTGGCCGAAGTGTATGGGCACAGACAGTGCATACTCCTTTGAAATTAAAAAACCTACCCTGGGTTGACAATTAATGGTTGCGATACAATCATATTAACAATGATTAAATGGACTCAACAAACATTACAGTGGATTATGCTTGTCATGCGGAAAGAGTTAATCTTGCGGACAAAACCAACCTCCCTAGAAGCCTAAGAATTTCTAGTGAAAAACAAGACAATTAAGAGCAATCCTTCTCTAAACATGCATTTACCATACAAGAAATCAAGTGTTTTAGATCCTACCTGAAGTCCAACGCTGTTGTAGTAGTCTAGCCTCGTCGATCCAGATGAGCTCCTCATTCACTTCGAAACCTGCATACACTAACAATCAAACGATTACATAACACCTGAATATCTCATAAAAATAAACATATTCAACATATAGACCAAGGAGTATATGAAACAATTCATTAACAACAAATCATTGAGAAGAATGGACTTATTTGTATTAATAAGAAACAAAAGAAACCATTACAACCTGAGCCTTGGTGTTGTGCAAGTTCCTCCCAGGGTCCAGCAAGAGTTTTCCTTTACTTTGATAAGCTCACCCACTTCCAAATGAAACAAGAAAGGATGGTAATCTCTCCTCACAAGCTTCTACAAGGAAGTCCTAATTCCAGCAGCATCTACCCTTTGGAATGTTCAGCTTTCAACCTCCCCTCCTCTGGCCCAATGCCTGTATTTATAATGCTCTAGAGGAAGTTAATCAGGTCCAACATCAATGGGATACTCCCCTCTTTTGGATGGGGTAGCTCCTCTCTTGATGGGATAAGTTCCTCTTTCATAGGGATGCATGAACCATCTGGAGGCGCTCAATACACGTCAAACAATCTTCTAGAATGCTCTAGAAATGACACAAGTAACTTTTTTAAGATGAAACTCGCGCCTTTTGACCTTTACAGGAGTACGCACCCATCCCTTGACTTACAGAGCGTACAAGTACGCAGGTACAATGAGCTTGGGATGCATACACGCAGGCAAGGTAGAGAGAACCTGCGTACCCAGAGATAAACATGATTTTTAATGACTTTCTCTCCTTTTTGAAGTTTGACATGGAGAGCAGAGGTATAAGGCTTGACAAGGAGGATAATATGACTATTGATGGAGCCATATTAACTGCAGATAGTCATGGTGACAAATTT
>APFE030213767.1:0-15042 GCA_000404065.3 Pinus taeda | reverse complement strand
TTTAGCCTATTGTCTTCCAACATTACCTCCATCCTATCCTTGCAATAAATATTGTTTGAACTACCCTGAAGGACATATTTGAGTCTCAATGCATAGATGAACATCCTACTGGCTCTGAAGAATGATACTGCAAATTCGATTTCACCTGCAAAATACAAACTCGTATTCTCCTCTTCTAGAGTGATTTATGCTTTGATACCATGTAGAAATTCCTTTTAGATTCAAAGTTCTTCTATAATATGCTAAAATTAAAGACTTTAATCTACTCTACTCATTAGCGGAAACAATTAATTGATCGAGAAATCATGAAGCATACAAGAGAAATAATTCAATCAACACATTACACAATGATTTCCCGGGGAAAGCCACAGCTAAAAACCATTGCTATATGTATATTTCATTAGTCATAAAATATGAGAACATCACAATGTTTTACTCAAGCCCGAGCAACTTCTACACTATCTCTATCTGTCTCATAGCTTCCTAAACAAGACTAGGCTAATACTTAACCAAATTTTGGCTTACCCAAGTCTCTATTTCCTTGCAAATTATCCCCCCTATTAATTAGGTAAATTCAGCAATATGAATTTTACAATCCTCATAGGCCTTTCTCTACCTGCATGCACCACCTGTACAATTTGTATGATTATACAACCGATAGTACACTGCCCTTGAACTCCAATATCAAATGGGTAACTCTCATATATTACATCCATGAGTTATTTATGATTGAATCATCAATTATATAGTTAAACAAATGAAGCAGCACCCCACTATCTGACCTCCTACTAGTTCCTTTGTCAATTGCAACTAGTTTAATTGACTTTAACTTAGTTAAACTGAATTCATTAATTACAACTCAAAATAAACTCAATCAGGGCTACTATAATGTAGAAGACACTCTAAATGAATCAATTTAGACCCTCAACCTAAATTAAATGATCTAACTAAGTCAAATTAACTTAGGTAACTCGTACAAGTTGTCTTGTGATGTGAAATTACAATTTTAGTTCTAATTTAATTCAAGGAAAATATTAAATCATGATTTTCTTGTTGCATTTTCAACACTCCCTCTCAGCAAGAAAGGGATTATCACATACCCCAATCCTGCATCCTATTCCTCTATAGGAATTTACTCTAGCAACATGATTCTCCTCTGCACACAATCTTGTAGATGGTGATACCAAATGTCGATAGTCTTGGACTGATCATGAAAAACTAGATTCTTAGAGAGTTTTATACAACCTTGGTTGTCACAATAAATCATTGTAGGATCCATCTATTGACAAAATAATCCAACAAGGATCTTCCTCATCTAGATAGCCTTACAAGTTGCTTGACTAACAACCATGTACTCTACTTCTACTGAACTAAGTGCAACTAATCTCTGCTTCTTATTGTACCAAGAAACTATTGCTGACCTAATACTGAAGATTCCCCCTAATTTTATCTTCATGTCGGATGGAATCCCTTCCCAATCTACATTTGTGAAGCCTTGCAATTTCACTCCCTTTTTCTGTTTGTACCAAATACGAAACTAAGTGGTGCCTCTAAGATATCTCAACACATGTTTAGCTACCTTCCAATAGAGTTTGGTGGGATTAACAATTGCTTGACTAAGTTGGTGAGCTACAAAACATATCTTCAGTTGTGTGTTCACCAAATACATAAGTGAACCCACAAGCTGGATGTAAATAGTAGTCTCCACAACTTCACCATAGTAGCATCTTCCTTCCTCTAATTTCTTGTTAGAGGAGTCTCCATGGGTTTGCTTCTCTCCATGTGGAACTTCTTCAGTATCTCATTGGCATACTTTCCCTGAGAGACAAACAATTCCTCATCTCCTTGCCATACTTCCATACCACGGAAATAATGCATGAACCCCTGAGCCATCTAAAATTCTCTTGCAATATATCTACTATTAGAATTAAATCATCAACATATAATACTATAATCAATAATTTACCTTCAACGACAATATGGTAAATTTTTTCATCTGCTTCAATTTTGGTGAAGCAAACCCTGGTGAAATAGTTGTCGATCCTAGTGTACCAAGCACAAGGTGCTTGTTTCAATCCATACACTGCTCTCTTGAGTCTACACACATGTGATTCTCTATTGAAGGTCTTGAATCCTTCTGGATGCTCAAGGTACACCTCTTCCTCAATCACTCCATTGAGGAATGTTGTCTTCACATCCATCTGATGTATCTTCCATCCCATCTACGTTGAAAGTGCTAGAACAGATTTGATTGAAGAGTGCCTTTCTACTGGAGCAAATATCTCCTCGTAATCAATTCTCTCCACCTGAAAGAACCCTCTAACCACAAATCTGGCCTTGTGTTTCTTGATATTCCCTTTTGTTGCTTGTTTTACTTTATAAATCCATATTGAACTCACCACTGACTTGTCTATTGGTCGTGCGACCTTTTCCCAAACATTTTTTTTGATAATGGAGTTATACTCCTCTACCATGGCATCAAACCATACGGGTTGTTTCACTGCTTCCTTGAATAAGGATGGCTCAATCTCTACACTCTTGCTCATTAGAGCCATGTAGCTAGTGTATCGATCTGGTGACCTCCTCTACCTATGGTGTGATGTGGATGCTCCCACATTCTCTCTAGCATCATGCATCAATATGTCAACTTCTATGGTGTGCTTCCTTCCATATCTGGAAGTCTCTGCATGAGTGGGTGCTTCCACTCTCTGCTCCCATGCATGTGGTTTCTCGACATCATCTTAAGGTTATTCCTTTGGATCTAAAAGCTCCTCATCTGCATGTAAATGAAGCTCCCTCTCAAGGGAATATCTCATGGCCTTCTTTTCATCGAAATTCGCATCTCCATGAACCATTTTCATCCTATGATATGGAAGTTACACCCGATATTTGTGAGGTGTATTAGTATACCCCACAAATATGCCTACCTCATTTGTTGGCTCTAGATTTTTCCTTGCGTCCTTGGTAACATGATAGTAAAATGATGAACCAAATATCTTGAAGTTTGCCACGTCTAGTTTCTTACCTAAAAAAACTTCTTCTGATGTATTCATCCCGAGAATCCAATGAGGACTCCTATTCTACACATATACAGTTGTGTTGCATGCTTCGACCCATAAGTGCAATGGTAGGCCTTGATCATGTAACATCGCCCATGCAACGCCCACAATAATATTGTTCTTCCTTTTGGCCACCCCATTCTATTGTGGGTTATTGGGTGTTATTAACTCTCATCGAATGCCTTCTGATGCACATAATTTCTTGAATTCATTTGACCCATATTTTCCATGGTATTTCTTCTAAAAGCCTTCGCTTTCCTACTAGTGTCTTTCTCAAAAAGTGCTTTAAACTCACAAAATTTAGAGAATGTATGATATTTTTTCTACATGAAAAAAATCCAGCACGTAGGTGAGAAATGATCTACAAATATTATATAATACCTGTGCTTGTCAATAGAGGCTATTGAGAACATTACACATACATCTAAGTGAACTCTTTCAAGGATCGCTTGTGCTCGACTTTCACTATCATGAAAGGTGGCCTTGGTATACTTCCCCAATGTACACCCTTTTCATGTATCACTTTTCTCTATTGTGCACTTGGGAATTCCTGTAGAAATATTTTGCATGATCTTTAAAGCTCCATGCTGAAGATGGCCCAGTCTTCTATGCCATAATTCACCAATGTCTCGGCTCTACACCTTCTCTTCTTGTGTGCTCAATGATGCACAATATTTTAACTCCAATTTGTAGAGTTTCTTCTCCTGAACCCCAATCCGATTCTCTTGTCTAGAAGCTATGTGATAGAGGAAATCCTTTCCTTTCCTAAATATTACATCATAACCAATTTACTCCAACATAGCAATTGAAACCAATTTCTTCTTCAAACCTAGAACATAAATCACATCTTTAATGTGAGAGGAGAACCAAAATCCCTCTAAAAAGTAATAGTACTGATGTTAGTCGTGTTATACATTCCATCATCTCCCATCTCGACGTGCATTTGGAGGTCCTTCTCCTCCAAGTCACTAAAAATTTAATTGTTTTTAGTTTTGCCTGGGCTATCCTCTCTATGGACAAAGACAATCCCTCTAGTCCAATGAGTGGGACTAGAAACCTATGTGACAATCTACTAGACACTTTCCTAAGTTACAATCGAAATATAAGAAAAGGTAGATAACCTACCTCGTTCTGATGCTATAATATCCCCGTTTTGATAGGACCTCGAATCGCTTGTGCCACGAGCTTGATCCTACTTCTCACAACATTTAAATGGCTACACAACTGATCAAGACACAACAAAGCATGCAAGTACAAATAGCATAATCGAAGGTAACCTAATTCACAGATCAAGGAGAATTAAGATAAATGATGCATTAACATACACATTTATGGAAAATGAACCAACAATTGTATATATTAATAGAATAAAGGAGGAAGCATACAACCAAGCCTTGATGTAAATAAGCTCTCCTTGAGTGAATGTCCAAGTCCAAGCTCAAGCTCTCCAAGCATTGCTTCTCCAACCTAAATGAGTAGCATGTAGGGACAATATCAGCATAAGGGTGCAAATAGCTAAAGACCAACCATTTGGGAAGGGGAGAGGATGAATATATGGGCAAGGAAAGTGAGTTAGGATCTCTTCAAAGATAGGAGAAGGCCCTCATCTCAAGAAGGAAGCTCATAGGGATAAGACCAAAAGGCCAAGTTGAGAGAACTCAACCTCCTCCACATTGAACAACCTCCAACTCGTCATTCTGGAAGCCTCTAGATCATGAAGCTTCTTTTCCTCTTTGGGAAAATTGCCTTTTAAGGATCATCACTAATATCCAATCAAAAGGTGTGTTGGCATCGTGAGGCTAGTATCGTGCAACTAGTGACCATCGCAGTTTTTAGTGTCAGGGGAGCGATGATTCTATAATTAGGTTTTTAAAGCCATTTCCTTTAAGGGAACCTCAAGGCATTTTCCAATCAATGTTGTAGGGAGGATCTGAGCTGCATATTTGGATGAGTACACTACATGATGGTTGTGTTTCGAGAACTTTTGGGTATGTCAAGGGGAAGTGCAGGAGGTGTGACAAAATACTGTGTAACGGATGCCCCCTAAAGCATGAAGGTAGAACATGGAGTGATGGTTGAGATGCTTTACGATCTTTTGCAAGAACAAGAACAAACACTACCAGGAGACCTGCAAATCAAGGACGCATATACATATACATATCTGATATTAAAACATGAATCCATGGCATGGATGCAGCCACCCAGATAGTAAGGACTATGTGAAAAGATCCATGGTATGGGCACAACCATCCAAAGGAAAAAGGATCATCTATAAATATATGATCCAAAGTATGGACGTAGCCAGCCTATATAGAAGGATGATCATAAATGTAAAGTCCCACGATATGGTCACAACCATCTGTATAATAGAAACATGTGTACAATCATGAATAATACATAACTCCACATGGCCTAAGTCATATCAGACAAGACTCAGGGTCTTGCACTCCATCCCAACCTGATCGAAGTACGAATTCTAACATGCGAATGAATGTGTCGAAGTCAAACATGCTATAAAACCACCTAATTACCAACCAATGATGTGGACCGTTAATAGGCACGAGAGAAACCACTAGTAATAACAATGGTTCTCAAGGTACGATAGTACATCTGTGAATGTGAAAATGAAGTTGAAGTCAAACTCTCATGGAATCATCCAATCGAAGGCCAATGATGAAAACCTATTGACGAATGCAAAGAAATTTCCATTAAGTCATGCAAGCTCTATGGTACTGAAAGGGAGTCTCTAAGTCATCTTCCTGGATAATGAGTTGAAGTCGATAGGAAGTGACTCATTGAAGGAGGGCCATGATTTCCCCCCCATCATCGAAATGAGACGAGGAAAAAAGTGGAATGAAATGAATATCATTCAAGACTATAGAAAAGGGTCAGATAATGTATAGGTAATGAACTGCAAATAGGACTTCTCTTGAACATCAGCGACACAACTCCAAAGTGTGGCAACATTTGACTCAACATAAGACCAAGGGTGATGATGAAAATGGAATAGTCAGATGAGAGGGAAAATGGATCACCCAAACTTGAGAGGACAAGTGACTAAGTGAAAATATCCCAAACCCAACATGAGAAGCAAAAGAATGTCATGTTCAAGAGCGACATGTTGCCAATACAAATGATGTTTCACTTACATTTTTCCCCACTATTTCTAGCGAGTACTCCAATTATTTTTATCACAAGCTTGAAGGGAATAGCATATTCTTGTCATATAAGTTCATTCTTTGAATGAATCCATCCTGGCAAGTTTCACAAGTCCTAGGAAGGAGAAACTTGGTGTCATCATGGTGATGAGTCTTTCTTTGTAACAATTTTAACAAGTCCGACGGAAGAATAACTTGGTATCTTTTTCATATTTTAGAGAGTTTGAAAAAGAGACGGAAAAAAAAATCTCCATCATGTCCCTTTTCGTAATTTCTCCCTCAAACCTCTTAACCATGTCAACCACTGTGTACATTTTCCGTAAATAGTCAATCTCAGCCTGAAAAAGGGGTAAACGTATACTAACATGACCTCAATTCTTTTAATTTAACGAGTTTGAAAAGACAAGTACTTGACAATCTTTTCATGTTTCGAGAGTCAAAAAAGAGCTTAAAGATGACTCTAGAGGGTTCCTTTTTCGTTCATTTTTAACGAGACTAAAAAAAGAAATAAAATACAACTCATTGAATTAGTCAAGAATAATCACTGTATCCAACAAAAATTACATGTAACTACACAAAGATAACCACACATCACTGATATCGAGAAAAATAATAAAATATTGTTAAAAATGAATTTAAAACTTATAAATAGACTAAAAGTAAAAACATTTTTACCATTTCACTTGGAGTAAATTTGAGAGTTCATTTTTACCCCATTTTATTCGATTTTTCTAGCGAGCAATGTGGGAGATCCAAGGCATCATTGTAGAAATTCTGAAAATTCTCTACAAATCTCGCTCTAAGACCATATAGAAAATTTTACTGTAGATTAACCTGATAATGCAATATACCAAAGAAAGATACTATAACCTACTTCTACTATTGCTTTGCGGAAGCTTAAAGATTGAGCAAGATCGAGCTGAACATATATAATCATAATAAGAAGAATCAATCATCCAAAACACATGAAAATACTTTGGGGAAAGCCTCAGCTAAAAACCCCACTATCTGTATTATCATACAAGGTGGAAATACATAAAGATTATACAAAGCCATAGCTCTCACAGCTCGCCAGCTCTCAGTATAATCCTCACACATGCTCACAGGCAATCCTAGCTTCTCTCAAGCCTTCCTCTCTACCCTCCAAGCTCCTATTTCCTTGCATTGTTCCTAGTGGATGATTCTCACCTCACCAAGTGGAACACTGCTCTTACACAATGTAAAACTATGCAATCCTCAAGGAACCTTTCCTTGACTGCATGCATGAGTTTCTTTTATAGGAAAACACATGCAACTGATAGTACATTGTCCTTGACATTTAGCTCAACTGGATCTTTCTCAGAATAGACATGCATGAGTTACTGATGAGGTAATCTTCAATTATTTGGAGTACACTAGTTGAGTGCATCAGTGCATCAACTCACTGATAACTCACAATTAGTTCCTCAAACAGTTTGAAACTAATTCAACTGGACTTAACTTAGTAAACTTAGCTAACTAATTACAACTCTAATATAACTCAATCTTATCTCCTTAATTTAAGGCTGATCTCCTTAATTTAAGGGATAACTCTTGGATGACTTCAGAAATACTTCTAACTTGAATTTCTCCAAGTAATTAATTGTAGAAATTCCCACTGTAGATCACCTAATAATGCAATATACTAAAGCAAAATACTAGATCTACTTCTACTATCAAATTTTACGGAAGCTTAATCAATTTAAGCAAAGATCAAATAGAACAAATATAACAGAGAAGAAGATTCAATCACACATGAAACACAAAAGAATACTATGGGGAAATCCTCATCCTAAAACCCCAACTCTATATTATCATACAAGTGGAAATATAGTGTGGATTACAAAAAGAATCAGCTCACATGCTATCCTACTCTCTCTGCAATCCCTCTGTTGCTCATAGACAGTCAAAGGCCTCTCTCAAACCTTCTCCTTTGCCCTCCAAGCCTCCTATTTCTTTGCGCAATTTTCCTTGGGGTCCAATGCAGTCACTTGTGTGAATTGGCCTCTTCACACACTCACTAACCTCTGATCTAACTGCGCAATCTTGAAGGAGATAAATCCTTCTCCACGGATGAGTTTCCTTTATAGGAAAAATCCATCCAATTGATAGTACAATGTCCCTCCTCTGAACTCAACTAGGTATCTATATGAACTGACATGTATGAGTTATTATGACAGAATATTAAGTTATCTGAAGTGCAGTAGTTATATGCAAGTTTGCATTAACTAACTGAACTCACATTAATTTAAACAAATTGTTTAAATCAATCTAACTAGACTTGAATCGGTTAACTAAGCAAACAAATTACAACTCAAATTAGAACTCATACTTATCTCTTTAACTGATGGATAAATTCCTCAATTAATAGAGAAATTGTTGCACTCCTCACATACACTTCATGTTTGACTTTTCACAACTAATTAACTCATGGTGAATTAATTAATTTATTTTCAAACAGTTGTTAAGTTCAATTTCAAATTCACTTCCTATTTTAGTCCAGGGACTGACTAAAATTGGAATCCATCTCGAACTACTAAAAATAGAAATTCTATTTTTAGCACTTCCATTTTTCATTCCCTGTTGCTCAATCTAGCACTGGTAGCCAACCTGCTATTTTTAGCACTTCTATTTTTAGCATTTCTTGTTGCTATTTTCAACACTCCCTCTCAACAAGAAAGGCTTCAACTCAAACCTGATCATGTACCTTTGAAATGTTCTACATGCAACACTTCTACCAAGTGTGGTTGCGCGAACAACTCTAGGAACAAAAAAAACTCCCACTGACCTCTCTATTGGGCTAGAAACATACTCAGATGTTGAATCTTTACCTACTGCTGACAAGTGCTCCCTCTCTGACCTTTGAGCTGTTGTAACACTCCATGCATCTCACATCATTGCACACTTCGTTGTGCCATCCTCCACTAGTGCAACACTCCTATGTCTCTCACATTGTTGCAGCCTGCTAGCTCTACACAGTCTTGGGACTCCTGCACTGTAGCTCTCTCTGCCGCTACATCTGAATCTGTCTCTACCTAATCATCCAGTCCTGCTACTCCTCATTAGGGCTCTTGTAACAAATTCAAATCAAAGAGGTTTGGTACCTCAAGGATCCTGCCACTATTCCAGCCTTCTTGGGACTATCACTCTACATTGCCCCACCTCCTACCTAGAGGTATGGATGCATGTGATCCCTCTACCCACTTGGCTTGAAATTTTCCCCTACTGGAGGTCTACATGATTGGATGCCTCCACTCAATCTCCTCTTGGCTTCTCGAATTGTGGCTGCTCCACAACCTCCTAAAGCTTCTTCACCAATTGTGGCTCCTCCACAATTGTCTGAGACTTCTTCTTGCGTTGCATGTTGAGAGGTAATTTACTCTTCCTCTCAACCACCAAGCATCTAATCTTTGCCTTGCTCTTCAAGGCTTTGCATGCATCTTGTACCTCAAGTGCATATAGGTTCTTGGCTAGCACACCAATTTGTTTCATCTTTCTCACCGTCACAAAATTTCCTGGAAAAATAGCTAATTTTAAATTAGTAATATCTCCCTCATCCGAACTTCGATTCAGCCGATTTTTTTTTTTGTATTTGGGTATTTTTCCACAAGGAATGTAGACCTACTATTTTTTTCTGAAAATTTTGCACAAAAATTTTCATATCTTCTCTGAAAACTCACGGCCCAAAACTCAAAACTTTGAAATCTCTTCTAGTATATTGTTCTCCGCTTTGATCACCTTTGCTCTGATGCCATGTAGAATTTTTCTATAAATCAGCTAGCTCTGATACCATGTATAAATTTCCACTGTAGATCACCTGATAATGTAATATACTAAAGTAAAATACTAGAACTACTTCTACTATCAAACTTTGCGAAAGCTTAATCAATTTGAGCAAGATCAAATAGAACACATATAACAGAGAAGAAGATTCAATCACACATGAAACACAGAAGAATACTATGGGGAAAGCCTCAGCCTAAAACCTCAACTCTATATTATCATACAAGTGGAAATATAGTTTGGATTACAGAAAGAATCAGCTCACAAGCAATCCTGCTCTTTCTGCAATCCCTCTGTTGCTCATAGACAATCAAAGGCCTCTCTCAAACCTTCCCCTCTACCCTCCAAGCCTCCTATTTCTTTGCGCAATTTTCCTTGGGATCCAGTACAGCCACTTGTGTGAATTGGCCTCTTCACACACTCACTAACCTCTGATCCAACTGCACAATCCTGAAGGAGATAAATCCTTCTCCATGGATGAGTTTCCTTTATAGGAAAAATCCATCCAACTGATAGTACAATGTCTCTCCTCTGATCTCAACCGAGTCTCTATCTAAACTGACATGCATTAGTTATTTATGAGAGAATATTCAGTTATCTGAAGTGCAGCATTATATGCAGGGATGCATTAACTAACTGAAGTCACATTAATTTAAACAAGTTGTTTAAATCAATCTAACTGGACTTGAATCAGTTAACTGAGTCAACAAATTACAACTCAAATTAGAACTCATCCTTATATCTTTAACTGATGGATAAATTCCTCAATTAATAGAGAAATAGTTGCATGTCCTCACATAGACTTCATGTCTGATTTTTCACAACTAATTAATTCATGGTGAATTAATTAATTTATTTTCAAACGGCTATTAAGTTCAAATTCGAATTTTACTTGCTATTTTAGTCCAGGGATTGGGTAAAATTGGAATCCATCCCAAACTGCTAAAAATAGAAATTCTAGTTTTAGCAGTTCCATTTTTCATTACCTGTTGCTCAATCTAGCACTAGTACCCAAAGTGCTATTTATAGTAGCACTATTTTTAGCATTTCTTGTCGCTATTTTCAACATTAATCCATAATGAATTAATTAATTATTCCAAGCAGCTAGTGAGACTAAATTTGATTTTAATTCACAATTTTAATTCAAGGACAAATTAAAATTGGAATTTCTAGATTCTATTTTTATCATTTCTTGTTGCTATTTTCAACACTCCCTCTCAACAAGAAAGGAATTCAACTTGATCCTGATTGTGAACCTTTGGAATATTATGCATGTAACACTTCTCTCTATTTTTGTTGCTCCAGCAACTCCTAAAACAAAAAGAAACATCCAACCTAAATCAATATGATGCATCTGTCATCAAAGGCTCTGACTACTATTGCCTTTGTCAGCTAAAAACTTTGCGCTTCTGTTGACTCTTCCTTTCTGCACTGTTGTCAATCCTTCTTTGTGCTCTTCAGTATCTGACTGCTCTAGCCTCTATCACTTTGATCTCTGACTGCATCAATCCCACTTATTCCTCCCGCTACTATGTACTTTGGGCTCCCGTAGCAAGGTACGATCCATGAGATAAAACCTCTCAATGGACCCTACCCAATTTAAGCCTTCATGGAACTATCACTTCACATTGCCCCACTTCACACCTAGAGGTATGGCTGCATGTGATCCCTCTACCCACTTGGATCGAAATTCCCCCCTAATGGAGGTATCTGCATGAGTGGATCTCTTCACTCGGTCTCCTCTATGCTTCTCCAATTGTGGCTCCTCCACAATTGTCTGAGACTTCTTATGGGGCTACATGTTGAGAGGTAATTTACTCTCCCTCTCAACCACCAAGTCTCTAAAATTTTCCTTGCTCCTCAAAGCTTTGCATGAATCTTGAACCTCAATAGCATACAGGTTCTTAACTCATGAACCGATCTATTTCACCTGTTTCGTGGTGATGTGTCTAAGGAACACCTTTCCTTTACTGAAGACAACATCGTAACCTTTTTCCTCCAACATCATGACCGATACCAAGTTCTTCTTCAGTCCAAACACATACTTCACATCTATCAAGGTGATAGGAGCTCCATATTCCCTCTGAGAAGAAAATATGCCAACTCCTGAAACACTATATCTTTCATCGTCACCCATCTCTATGCTCATCTTGAGATATTTCTCCTCCAAGGCACTAAATAAACTTTTATCACCGGTCATGTGGAATGAGGCTCCACTGTCAAGTTACCAAACACAACCCATCATCGATGAAACCATGCATGTAATGAGGGTAAAGTCCATTTCAAATTGAGACGCCAGGGCCTCACCTTCCAATCCTTCCAAGGATCTCTTCTTGGACTTCTTCAATGGGCAATTAGTCACATAATGTCCCATCTCAATTGAAGTATGATACGAATTCAATTTGCACTTGCAACCCCAAACTTCAAACTTCAAATTCTCTCCTCGGTATACTATTCATAGCTTTGATAAACTTTTCTCTGACACCATGTGGAAATTTTACAAATCTCACTCTGAGACCATATAAAAAAATCTGACTACAGATTAACCCGATAATGCAATATAACAAAGCAAAATACTATAACCTACTACTATTTCTTTGTGGAAGCTTAAAAATTGAGAAAGATCGAGTTGAACACATATAACCAGAAGAATAAGAATCAATCATCCAAGACACATGAAAATACTTTGGAGAAACCCTCAGCTAAAAACCCCACTATCTATGTTATGATACAAGGTGGAAATGCATAGAGATTATACAAAGCCTTAGCTCTCACAGTTATCCAGCTTTCAGTACAATCCTCACAAATGCTCACAAGTAATCCTAGCTTCTCTCAAGCCTTCCTCTCTACCCTCCAAGCTCCTATTTCCTTGCGTTGTTTCTAGTGGATGATTCTCACCTCACCAAGTGGAACACTGCTCTTACACATTGTAAAACTGTGCAATCCTCAATGAACCTTTCCTTGACTGCATGCATGAGTTTCCTTTATAGGAAAACACATGCAACTGATAGTATGTTGTCCTTGACATTTAGCTCAACTGGGTCTTTCTCAGAATAGACATGCATGAGTTATTGATGAGGGAATCTTTAGTTATCTGGAATACACTGGTTGAGTGCATGCATGCATCAACTGACTGATAACTCGTCATTAGTTTCTCAAATAGTTTGGAACTAATTTAACTGGACTTAACTTAGTAAACTGAGCTAACTAATTACAACTCAAATATAACTCAATCTTACATCCTTAATTTAAGGCTTATATCCTTAATTTAAGGGATAACTCTTGCATGACTTCAGAAAGACTTCTAACTTGAATTTCTCCAACAAATTAATCCATAATGAATTAATTAATTATTTCCAAGCAGCTGGTGAGACTAAATTAGATTTTAATTCACAAATTTAATGCAAGGACAAATTAAAATTGGAATTTCTGGATTTTATTTTTATCATTTTTTGTTGTTATTTTCAAGAATCATTTCTCGAACCGTCAGCTGCAGGTAAGAGCTCTTCCTTTTCTCTTGCATTTCATTGTGTTTTCATGCATTTTCATTAAATTTTTTCTTGCTAGAGGGAAGGATTTTAGTTTTTAATAATGGGGGTGATCATCGCAGGTTTGCTCATCGAACCCACGATGGTCACCCTTGAGTTGAAAGCCCCTCACGATGACAACGTGGGTTTAATAAAAACATATGCGATGACCACGCGGTAGAATTTTTGAAGAAAAATCTTTCTCTTAGGGAAAAAATTCTGAGTTTTAAAC
This sequence comes from Pinus taeda, assembly GCA_000404065.3. Taxonomy (NCBI): domain Eukaryota; kingdom Viridiplantae; phylum Streptophyta; class Pinopsida; order Pinales; family Pinaceae; genus Pinus; species Pinus taeda. Next base: position 1,265 of record APFE030213767.1, on the reverse strand, counting down.
TATGGAAAAGCATTTAATTAATATTTAATGGTTGTTTTGTAGAAGATTTTCGCATCAGGGTCCTTGAATGGAAGGAATGAGGCCATGAGGCAAAAGACCTCTAGGTAGCCCAAAACAAGTTGATGCTCTATTTGATTAGTTTATGGGATGTTGATTAGGATATCTTCATTATTGGAGACCAAGAACTAGAACTGGGAGAAACAAACATGTACTTCATTACTGGATTGTCTAGAAGAGGGAAAAGGGTCCAACTCTTCAGATCTCATCCTAGAGGTGAGAGCACCAACGCTTTAATGAGGAGACATTGCCTAGGTGTAGAGTCAACAATGGGTGGGAAGGTGAAGATAGCGACAGTCAAAAATATTCCCTTGAGAACAATTCTATACACCATAGCTCGCATATCCAAGTCCCAGGCTTTACACGATATTTCAAAATCTCAATTCGAGTATGCAGTAGAATGCCTCACTCCAATAGTATTCAACTAGTGTGGGGGTTATTGGCCAGTATGAAGAGGCAACTGACTGAAGGTAAGGGAAGAAACTTGAAACAATTTGGCTTTGGTTTGATTCTAGTTACTTTCTTTCTAGAGCGTGTGACCCTATTTTGGTATCAATGGATAGAGGTACTAGATCCTACTCCACATGATTCGAGGCTGGTTAGATGGAGTGAACTTATGCCTCATGGAGGAGGAGACTAGCAGATGCATTTCCCTCCACAATTTTTTGGTTGGTTGTGTCTCCAACTGATAATTGTGGATGACTATGCCTATGCAACCACAAATTTCAAATGGGATCCATATCTACCTATGCCACCAGGTGATAATGGATTGATGCAAGTAAAACTTGTTTTTGGATTTTTCAAGTTATATGAATTTTTTGTCAAAGTGTATATGAGATTGAACTTGTGATAAATGTGAATATTTTGGACCAGAAAGGACTCCTAGCATGTCGCCAATAGCATAGTGAGTAGCATGTTAGATAGAGGATGCTCCATATGAGGAAGGAACGGACCCCATGGTGGATATGGAGCAAAATTTGGAAGTGATCACCAGTGGGATTCTTGAATACGTGACTATAGACCATGTGCCACTACAATACGAAAGGAATACAGTTGGAGTGTCTGCGAGATTACGTTAGTTATTAGGCCAAGTGATTAGAGCAGTCTCATGTTATCGTGAGCATCATGTAGGCGAATAGCATTTCTAGTTGTTTTTTGCACTTTTGTAGGCTTTGAAAGCCATGTGTCTTGGAACACTTTCTTTTTTG
>APFE030213765.1:114559-190323 GCA_000404065.3 Pinus taeda | reverse complement strand
AGCTATTTATAGATGATGTATAAACTCTGCTTCATTTATTGTTTACCATGACCTCATTATCATGTTCTTCTTGAGAAAGGAGCGTTGACAATTTGGAGGGTGGCAGCAGTCATAGCACTAAGGAAGCTCACTGAATTTACATTCCATACGTTTGGTGAATTAGGACCACCAAGGCGAGAGAGAATTTGGTGCCACTAGGCTAAGAAACTAGGGAGTTACAAGTCCAACTTATTGCAAAAGAGCCGAAATAGCCATTTTTCATGTCAATAATCCACTAAGTTCTAAAAATAAATCATCAAACATTGAAATTTGCTAAACCCCTAGGATCAATTTCCATGAATGTTCAACCTAGGTTCATCCTTTTTGGTACTACGACGATATTTATCAATGAAGCAAGATGTAAATCTAGGTTGAGCCATTTTCATAAATATGTAATAATAAAACAATAAATGTAATCGAGATTCACTTCATCGGAACTTTGTATCTAAGTGTAATTGAATTGTAGACTTCCAAATATATAAAATATTTGGAACTGAAAGAAATGAAGTCATTACCAAACATAATCCCTACACCAAAATTTGGGATGATAATCATCGAAATAAGAATGGCTTGAAGCTATATTTAAGAATGGAAATTCCTCTCGTTGGGACAGGCATTACAAATATCATCTCAAAGATATTTCTCTTAATAAATTTTGAAAAGATTGATATCATTTTTCTATCATACATAATCAAGATCTATGTGCGACAGACTTCGTAGCAACGCACACAGGGTTCCTGAAATTTAACGAGGGTTGACATTGCATCTGTAAAAACCAGCATGAATAGAACATAAAACAATCGGAAACTAAACGGCCACGCTTTACCAATGAACTACTGCGACGATCTAAGCACCTGCCCGCAGAAAAAAAAAACCACTTTATCGTGATATGCATACGTATTACAAACTTTGCATATGATTCTATTAAAGAGTTTTGAAGTATTAGTTGATTTTCCTGCAGTTTTTTCGGATCTCCCCATTGTTCCCGGTGAGAGGTTTGATGTTCCCCATCTTCACCATGGCAGCGGCAAAATCATTGAAGAAGGCATCTGGATGGAGGGAGTAGAAAGAAACCCGATTATCAGTAGAGCCCCCATTGAATAATTGCTGATCCGAGTGGAGCAGTCCATTCTGGAATCGCAGAATGTTGTAGTAGCTGTTGTCGAAGGCGGTGGGAGTGAGAAGGTCCAAGGGTGCGAGGTTGTTGTCCCCTCCCGTTCTTGGGCAGTTTGCCTTGCGTAAGCTGGAGAATAATAAGGCTACGTTGGATTCGTTATATATGCGATTCCTGAAGCTGGTGCAACGCGCTTGACCAATTGTATGAGAACCTGCAATAGCACGGATTGAAAATTAAGTGGTATGATAGGTGATGTAATGGATAATATTGGAGCTAGCAAATTTCCATTTCGGTAATTTAGAATGTTAAATTCTATGTTACTCAGCAAAATCATATTAATAAAGTGTTTAACCTAAGTTGATGATGGATTGATATTATTTTCTATTTTTTTACACTAATTTATGTCAGTCTAACCAATTTATTGGTGTGGTTATTTCAGTTTAATTACTTTATTAGTGTGGTTGTGTTGGTTGTTATTTATTTTTAATAAATTTATTGATTTGAGAAAATTAGTATAGGATAAAACTAATAATAACATATTTTTTTCAATCATACAAGTATTTTAACCTGTAATAAAATGGGTGTTGTCTAATGAGGCTTTGATTTCTATAGGACCACCAATTTATGGACGGATTAGAGTTTTTTTTTGGTACGGAAATGACAAATATTTTCAAAAAATTCCCAAAGCGAGAATGTTTGAATCATTTTTCTGCAGTAAAAATAAATTAAAAAACCCTAGGCACCAAAATTTCTAACGATTAAAAAAAAATAAAAAAAAATATCAACATCTTACTAGATTTTCAGTTCTTTTCCAAACAAAAATGTCGCCTCTTTAAACTATTCTTAATAAAACTGTACCTGAAATCCTGAGAAATACTTATTAAATTTATGTAGGAAAAAAGAGTACATTTCCTACCACATTAGCTTACTATTACAAATTATTATTCATCCCTGACAGGTCTACAATCAACGAAGAAGTTACCTGAAAGTGCTACCATATCTTCAGCAGTGAGTCCTTGTGCTTGAAAAAATGAGATAAGGGCAGCGAGGTTGGACGTTGGAGGCGGAATGTTGTTGTTGGCAGCACTTTTACTTGCCGTGGTCGAGTCTCGCCTTCCTAACATTACTGTCCATGTTGGGCCTCCCAGCTGACAAATTGCAAATAACATTATTTGATTCCAATTCCTATAAGATATGTTTGGTTACACAAATCGACAAGAGAAGAAAGAAGTTAATACTTGGACGACTGAATCACGAGCAGCGATGGCAACAATGTCGGCACACGACACGACGCCATTGCAGGCTGCCTCCACTTGAGATTTGATGGTGTCAATTACGTCGAATCCTCTCACGGAATTGTTATTTGGGTTTGCAGTCTTTTCTCCTGTAAATGTTGAGGTGTCGTCCAACAGTATGGAGCCATCGCAACCCTGACCAATAAAGTTCACAGTCAGCTACATTTATTGTAACAGAAATCGAACTCTAATAAATTGCTGAAATCATCTCAAACCCTAACGTAACATAAATAGAACATTACATTAACGAAACAATCGTGAAAGTGAAGGCGGAGCAACGACGCCCCCATTCGTTGCTCCTTTGCCACAGCCTGCCTTACTACGGAATTCACAATGGACAACACACTAGGGCACGATCTGACATAAAATTCCGGGCAGAGTTGTCCATAAACATCGGTCGAACAAACATTCACAAAGAAAACAATACATACGACGATTCTGATACCCATTGTGGAAAAGGATGCAATGAATGTTCACAACATACAAGCCTTCCAGAAAAATGTCAGGACTCTTGTTCTCGGCTTCACCTTCCAGAGGTTGATTGGCCAGTTTTATAAGGAAGGCTAGGGACTGAATTCGTGGTTAACAAGCAATTAACAATGCAGATGGCGACATAAACTATATCTTATTGCAAGTATTATTTCCGACTAACATGGGACGCGGCTGACTTCTAGGGTTCTAGGGTTCAATATATTTGGGGTAACACAGCTTTGGTGCCTACAATGGATTGCTGAGTTCTAGGGTTTGGGGTAACACAGTTTTTGCGCCTATAATAGATGCATTGGAATTTATGATCATTGGCTTATTGCATGGCGTTTCATATTTACCTCCATAAATCTGTAGAATCTTCCATCATAAATATTATGAAATGTCTTGAGAGGACAAGAAGTGACTGTCTCTGTATTTTTAAATTCTAGTGACGGTACTGGGTTTAGTTTCTTGTCATTCCTCTCGGTCACTATACATCCGAATGCGATCCTCTAACAACAATTTGTTGTTATCTGTACCGATTTCGTTAGAAAATCGTACTGTGGTTGTTTAATGGCGATTTCTCGACCATCCATACAGTTGAGAAGAAATTCCCGCCCTCCGACATGATTTGAGTGCCCGTGACTTAGCGTTGCTGATTTGGTATACAGGGCATATGTCTAGTGCGGTGTACTTGCTAAGCAGGGAAATTTTTTATTAGCTGACAATATTTCACATGGGAACCTTTGACAAAAAACACTAAATTTAATGTTAGTCTCAATCGATTGATCATTTTCATTATGAAATTCACTTTACTTTCATCGCTTTCGCCTCACATGTATGCACAACATCTCTGCATTGGCATTTCCCGCACTTTGGTACGTTGAAAATGATGTGAAGTATGAACTAATCGCTGTAAAGTTGTTTGATTCTTCGCTATACTTTATTTATTCGCTCATTCTGCAACTCATCATCGTGAGTGGAGAGATGTCTTTTTATGATATTTAGTGATTGCGAGGATTAATCATATAAAACTCGAATTTTTCGTTAATGTGGGGTATGATTAAACCCTTTGAAAGACATGAATTTCATATCTGAAATTATACCAGAATACATCTTAATCATGGATTTAGGATGGCAGATCTATATATAAATAATAGGTATATTTTTTTATTATTTAAATTGTATTTTTTAATAATATATAACATAAATTGTAAGTTCAAAAAAATATTTATAAGATTTCAAAGAAAATTATATATATAATATATATATAATATATTAAAATGATAAATGGTAAATTAATTTCAACATTTTAACTATAAAATTTACCATATTTTCACCACATTATGTTGAAATATCAATGACAAATTCAGTAAAGTTGAAATTATAATATTATTATATTCTTAATAGAATGAGATTGATATAATTGATAATTTTATAGCATTTTAAATAAAAGTAACTAAACATACATCTTCATTTTATTTTTTATTATTGTAAATATTGTTTTCTATTTAGAAAATATTTTATTTTCATTTAAAAAAAAACATCTAAACACAATAATAAATAATAAAGCGAAAAATATTTTTCCTAATCATTTTTTCAATTAATTTTATCTAAAATCCAAAAAAACCTTTAAATTTCAAATATTTTGTGTAAAAAGTTTAACATTCAAAAACTTGTTTTAAACCATTAAAATTCACTATTTTACCTCTCAAATATAAAACTAAATTCAAACCGAAAACAACAGATTCTATTTTACCCCCACACATATACATAACTAAATTCAAACCAAAAACAACAAAAACAATCCCTTAAAATTATAAAAAAAAATTGTACACTTCCAAAACTCTTATAATAAAACCCTATCTTTTCGGGCGAAATCCGAGGAGATGCAGAACTTTTGCAGTCGTCACGATTGCTGCTGACATTGGTAAAGAGCGTGATTTTTGGATGGCCGTTTCTAAATGAGTACTAAAGATGCTTGTACTATTAGCACAGTAATACTAACACTTGAAAGTAAATATTGAGGGAAACCGTACATAAATCAGGTAACCAGTCTTATCAGTTAAATAATTGCTGGATCGCCGTTTTCTTTTAAGTACCGAGGGATAGTTGAGGAGGAAATTGTACGTATTAGATAGGTCAGAAGTCTTATTTCTGTTGGTGCCTGTTCACAACCCTAAAGAGATTTCCATCGGTGCGACTCGATATTTTGGAAGAAGAGGAGACTTCTGCGTAGTTTAAACTTTCAACCATAATGGGCCAAATATTTCGGGACTGCATTCTACGGAAGCTGTATGGTAAATCCAACTCTTAAAATGGTTTAAATTATTAGATTACGATATTATAACTGCACATGATTTTTCTATGGTTGATTGCTGCAAGTTGGAAAGCAAATATTACCGTCTCTGGAGTCAAAGTTAGCGGCATCAATCAAAACCATTTTCTGTTAGAATTTCGATGGTCTTATTTAAATGTTTAGTTGCGGAGAGCGTTTTAGATTCCCAGACAGTGATTGTAGCCCGAAAGTAGAGGCTGTAGTGTTGCAGTCGAGACTTGAACGAAACACCATGCCTAGTGCATTATGGTTTCATTCCAAAATTGACAAACGTTTTTGGTTTCATTTCAAAATTAACAAACATTCTTAAATCAAATTGCGGATGGATTGATGATTTTAAGAATTCAGCGATCAGGGGTCACAGAGCAAATGTAGGAATTCAAGTATCATGGGTTAATTATTATGGATTACTAGTTACAAAGTAAATGTTTTCTTAATATTGAAATGTATAATCAATACAAACTTAAATAAATGGAATTAAAATATTAAATTATAAATAGTTAAACCATTTTTGTTTCGATGATGAATCATATTGGCTGGTTTCAAAACCAGCCACATTTACTGGTTCCAAACTCATAAACAAAAAAACATTTACTGGTTCCAAACTCATAAACAAATAAATTTAAATATAATATTGGCCTAAAACATGTCTCAAACCATTAAACAGATATTTATTAGATATATCACATCTATAATCACTATAAACTCAACTCAAAATAACTTTAAATTGAAACATTGCAACGAAACCTCGCGTAAATGAAAAGTTATAGATATTTGAAGTCCATCAAAGTGCATTTCTGTAAGCCATATGATTGTTCGAGTAATCTATACACAAGAGACGATGCGAAGCTATCTATTGTGCAACCCAATTCATTTAGGAGGAAATAGAACATTTAAGCTTAGGAGTTGCATGGAGTAGTTGCAAGGATTCAACTCTCAAAACAATTTGAATTCTTGCATTTCTATAAATTATCAGAGTTCGAAAAAGGAAGAGCTGGTTAGCAAGTTCTTATGGGTTGAGCAATTCTGGTAGAAGATAGGCACTTGACCATTGTCATAGTCTAGTAGTGGTGGTAGATCAAATTTGTGGAAGACATGGTTAGGCGTTAACAATGATGTGATAAGTTTGTTTTAAATCTAATTTGTGGAATACATGGTTGGCCTTAGTGAACGATATGATGAATTTGAAGTTTTAAATCTTTGTTTCTTAGGCAAAATCCAATAGATTGTCAAGGGTAGATTTCTCTTTAAGAAATTTAATAGATTCTTAAGTGTGAATTTCACTTAGTTAATGATTTATTTAACGAGTGAAAGATGTAGGCTTTTAGATTAAATTTAATTTAAGATATTCGTGGTAGAGAATGGATGTATTAATGTATAAGTTATCAAGATTATTTTATTATTTTTATGATGTTTTAGGTATTACATCACTTTTGCACTAGACCAATTTCTGCTAGAATATTGAAAATTTGTAATAACCATCATAGTATGAGCTTAGAGGGATCTAATTTCTTCAAGTGTAATTTTTTTTATGAGGGATTCAATTTCTTCTAGTGCAAATTTTTTTATGAACCAACATTATTTAAATATTTTGTATAGTTATTTTTTTAAAATTTATATGTAGGTTGACCTAAGCAAAATTTCAACTTTGATAATGGATGGGCAGTGTTACACATCACACTGGGTTGTAGAATGAGTCTCTCGGCTCAATAAAAAGATGTTCCAAATAAGAATGGGAAGGATAAGAGATGAAGATAACTGATGAAGATAAGTGTGGGAGAAGAGTACATGGACTTTATGGTAAATAATTGTGAAACATACCTTGCAATTGCATAAAAGAGAGATAAGTTGAATTTTATATTAAAAATTTATGAGAAATACAAAATTCTAATATTATATTTGGGTTGCTAGAATATATTGGATAATAGTATGTATTATTGATATGTGTGGTGTTAAGTTCATAATATATTTTAAAATTAAAATTTTAAATTTTTGGGTATTATTTTTGTTTAATTTTTATAAGTATATATTTTACATTTTAGTTATAATGATTTCTAACATTTAAAAAAAACCATGTTTCCTTGGAAGTCTTTTGGCTATGTTAAAAAATAAAATGGTTCAGTCTCGGCTAGGATTATTTTCATTGTTATATCAAAATTGGTTTTAAATGTCCACATAAAAATAATTATAGAAAAATTTGGATGTTATTATGAAAGTAAATTGAAGACATATACATATTACTCCGATAAATTTAATGTCAATGAGTTCTTATTGTTATGATCTTTGCATCTTAAAAATGAAAACCAATAATGATAATTATCTTTGATAATATGAAAAATATCAACTATATTAAACTAAATTTTTAAAATTTTACTTTCATGTCTACAACTTAAAAAGCCTAAAAAATTTGTCTTACGCAAATTTTAAGTTTTGAAAATTGTAATATACCCATATCAAAATAAATGGTAAAATTTTTACTTTACCCAATTTCAAACTCATCATTTAAATTTGACAATATAAATTTAATTCTAACATAAAATGATAACCCTTCAAAACTTTTGATACCATATCTCTCACATATGGCCACCATGGCCACCACTTCAGAGATTGTGACAAACTTTTGATACCATATCTCTCACATACAGCCACCACTTTAGAGATTGTGCCAAGTCACCTACAGTGCAATGTGATCCATTGGCATTGCTTTACGTTTATTTTAACAAAATCAAATTTTAACATAACCAATTTGGTTATGAATAGAATTTGATGGCCACCACTTTAGAGATTGTGCCAAGTCACTTAGAGTGCAATGTGATCCATTGACATTGCTTTATTTTTATTTCAACAAAATCAAATTTTAACATAACCAATTTGGTTATGAATAGAATTTGATGAGAAAATTGTTAATTACAGTTCAACCTTCTAACAAAGCATTTAAATTCCAAAAAAAGAAAACACATATCATATTAATCATTTAAATCTTATATGACGTGTAAAATTGCGTATCCTTTACACTTAGTAACATGCCCTCCAACAATACCAAACCTCCAACCAATAAAATGAGCACAAAGCCAATGCATATTAAATGACCTTGGCACGTGACGCGATCTAACACATCGAAACGAGATATGGACCGGTCAAAGTCTCCGTACCAATTCCTACGCAGCCCCCATGTGCATTCACGTGGTCGTGAGGTGATCTAACACATCGAAACGAGCTATGAGCCGGCCAAAGTCTCCATACCATACCTACACAGCGCCCTGTGGCATTCACGTCGACGGGTGCGTACCATTGCCGCGTACCTGCCAACTCCAAGCCAGATGGCCGGTTTCTTTGAAAATTTGAGATACCCAGTGTTATCAATTTTTTTTTGTTTTTAATTATAAATTTTCAAAATATTTGAAATGTGACTCATATTTCTTAATATTCTCTGTAATAAATACGTTACACATTCCAAAAATATTCTGAAATGAGGTAAGAAAACTACTGACCTCAGTAAATGTCGACCCCATTTACAGATTCCGCAACCAACCAGATTGAGGGACTGGTTTAGTCTCTGCACTCGCACAAACAAGTCGTCAACTGACGAATTGGACGTGAGTACGGTTGTATGTGCGGTTATATATATCTGCACGCATCAAACGGAAACCACAACCAGCTCTCATTGAGTCCAAAGCACATATGTTGCCGAATCGGATAATAACATGGGTCTCTATTGGGGCCATACATACATATATACGCGGGAAGTTAGTTTAACATAGGTAGTTGCATGCGTACTTATGTATTTCGGGGGAATGCAGTTTACTGATGGGTCTGCACCATGCAAACTCGCTTCCTCATACCATTTGAGGTTTGAACCCGATACTTTTGGTATCATAGTCACCTTCCAATAGGTTGGAATCATGATGGTCGTTATATCAAATTTATAAGTGTTAATAAAAATATGCATCACCATATACAATGATGTGAAGTGACAGGGTTAAGTTGGTTTGTTGGGTGAAATTTAAGAGTTCAAGATTCAAATTATATTGAGTATATTGTTTTGCTATGGTGTAAGGTTCAAGGAGTAGATTTGCTCTTGCTAAAATCATAAGAATTATTTGACTTGGAAGTTTTTGAATGTACTCTTGGTGTTATAGTAATAGCAAAAACTATTAAACATATATAGCAAAACAAATGAAAATAATAACTTTCATTACATGTTATTATATATACTCTTGATATTACAATAGTAGCAAAAACTATTAAATATATGTAGCAAAACAAGTGAAAACTAAGTTGATCCAACGATCTACCCAAATATGTTTCTAGACCTTTAACTCTAATAATAAATGAATAAGGATTAACATCCAATGACCATGCCCAAAAATGAAATTTCCAAACTCAAGGAGCCCGTTGTAGAGACAAGACTAAGGCCCCATAATCATAGTTTGATATTCAATTTCGGGATACGAGGCCCTTCCAAATATTAGGTTTGAGATCACGACAAAATCCTTTCCTTTTTAACTCATTTCAAACCAAACATGTAAATTAAAGGCTAGTCTTTTCAATCCATAGAGGGCTCTCTCTAATAATCTAATCATTAAGCTTAGCAACTGGTTGTATTCTTAAACAATGGCTAGATCTTTCGTTGAGTTGTGTTGGAAATATGGTTTGGTTGGGTATGAAACAATTATTCCATTAGGCAATGGGGTCAACAAACTAAGTTTTTAGACATTGACCATATGATCAACATGGACAGAGTCACGGTAGATAGTAGATTATAGACCCATCATCATAATATCATTTGAGATGGCAGTAGATGATCCGAATGGAAAATGGCATCAACCCATGGTACTCATCCACCCATATTATTCATCGAACCATGGAATTTACCCATGGTATTGTAAATGGCATCCGCCCGTGGTATTGTAAAATCCACCCATGGTATTCATTCACCCATGGAATTGACCCGTGGTATTGTAACTGAAAAATACTATAAGTAACAAGTCACATTTTGTAAAAGGACATATTGTCCGCCACAATGTAGCCTTTACAGTTATTATCAGTTCTAATAAAAAGTTTCTTTGTGGTTTTGTTTATTGGGCATTCTCCTATTTTTCTTCTGGCAATTCAAGTTTTCAGATCTTGGGGGCATTTCCCCCAAGATCCATTGCAATCTTTCAGATCTTGAGGGTCTCTGCCCCCAAGATCCATTTCAATCTTTTAGATCTTGGGGGCCTCCTTCCAAGATCCGAATCAGTGGAATAAAGAGATAACAATCCAATACAACAAAGCATGAACCATGAATCTTGCAAGCTTTAGAAGAAACAATGCAAATGTTTAAAATATATCAACCAGAGTATTAAAATAATGAAATTTGTTACATTGCCTTATTTAAAAATCAGAAGACAAACCATAAATAGGCATCACTTAGAAAGGAAAATTGTCAGTAAAGAACATACTAAGTACACCATCACAAGAATCTCTATTTCATTGATTATAATATTCTAGTCATCTTGGCACTTGTAAAAATTAGTGAATTTGATAAGCACACAACAAAAAAAACTCCTTTGCTTCATAATCCAACTCTTTGTCCTCCTTTTACATTTAATACCTAAAAACACTATATAGGTTTTAAATCCATAATATGTGGAAAGTCTTAATTATAATAATAATCTAGATCCAAAAGAAATGGATCTTAAAACCTCTTCACCCATATTTAGATTTTTATTTGAAATAATCAAATAGGAGACAATATCTTATCCCCAAGCCAAATTGATGAGGTGGCCTTCAGTTGCTGACTTGACATTTTTATAGGAAACGAAATTTTGAAAAATATGGAAAAATAGGCCTCAAATATCCATTCAAATGTCTCAAAAAATGATATTTTCTAGAAAAATGAGAAAGGTTTTTGTAAATGAGTATGTTTCCAACAAAAAAACTCTTTTGGTTTTTAAAAAAATCATCTCTAGTTGTTCAGAAACTTCATTTGAGAACAATGACTAAAACATGAAAAAAACAAAATTGCAAAATCTAGAAAAATAGACCTCAAGGATTCCTTTGTATTTTTCAAACCATGATAGTTGGGTAAAAACTGAAAGAAGTTGTTTCTTTTGTTTCCCAACAAAAACCTCTTCCTCTTTTTTTCTTTTTTAAATTCATCACCACCTGCTTGGAATATTTGTTTGAACACAAAAAGTGTTGTCATTCCTTTTTAAACCACTTCTCTCCTTTAGTTGGTAAACTTGTCACCTCTACATTTTTTTTCACTTCTAATTTGTATGTCCCTGACCCTAGTTGTGTTGCCATCAAAAGAGTTGATGAAATCATGGCACTAACTTAGATTATAACCATTGAAATGGTGAAAAATAGGTTCCCATCTTGTGTTTCTAAAAACATGGATTAGCTCCTCATAAGTTGGAGACCACTCGATGCGATCAAGTTAATATCACTTAATATGCCTGGACTTTCCCATTCCTCAATTAAAAACAAGCTCAACGCCTTGCCAATATGCTGTGAAAACTACTAAAAACCTCTTTGTCTGCTACAAATAGGTTTCCTGGGTTTGCTGGAAATGGCCTTCTTACAAATAACTGTAGTTTTTAGGTTTTAGCTTTCAAACCCTCCTCTAATGCTTGTAAATCGCTCCATATGTCACATCAAGTGGTAACATGAGTTAAATTACTTCAAATAACGTTTAAGAACATGAAATCAACAACGTGGCAGTTAGAAAACTTTTAATTTTTCAATTCCTATAGGAGCTACGAAAATATTTTGTAGCATAGCTTGTAGGCGATGAGAAATAATTTCGTAGCACTAGCTGTAGGTGCTACAAAAATATTTTGTAGCACCACCTGTCTTCATTTGATTGGCTCCATTTTGCTGCAAAACATAGGATAAAATGAGGCATAACATAAATAAACCCTTTCGAAATGTTTCTAAGCTTTATGGTACCCTTTCATATAAAAAATCTTACATAGCTAAATCCTTAACCCTTCACTCTTTCTAAATGAAGTTGTCAACTCATTCTCTAAACATCCGGACCATTTGTGAAGTTAGTGGGGATACTGTCTCCCAAGGAGGCATTAAAAAACTCGCTAACCATGTGCCTGATCTATTAGACTGAATATCTTCTTTAAAATCTACTTCAAAGGGATGAATTTTTTTTGTTGTTTTATTGAAAAATATACATATTCTAAAACTAATCAACCAAACTCAAGAAAAACTGAATTGAAATCTTTTCAAACTCTGACAACCACCTCATTTCTATATCTCTGACCTATGATTTAATTGACCTGATATGTGAGTGAGTTCAATCTTCAATTGAAAACACCCTAAAAGTGAAAACCAATCTATTGCTCTCACTGTAAGCTTATTTGTAAGCACTCCTACCTACCAAGCTAAACTATGAGCTTCTTAATGAGGTAAAATAAAAAACCCAGTGCAACCATGCAAGCATCTTTTCCATTGGTTGAAGTCCTTGCAAATATTTTTTCAGGGGAAAAATGAAAGACTTATTTAATGGAAACTCAAATAAAAACTTGGAAACATATTCAATATTGACAAAATTTTAAAACTTAGGCATGCTTATTGCTTCCAGAAATGTTGCAAAAGGATCCTCAAAAGAATCAGAATTGGTATTAAATTTTTTCACGATCTCGTCTCTCTGATATGAAACTCATCCAACTACATTCTCCTTTTTATATATCTCCATCTAATGGTTGTCATAATGTTTCAAACAAAAAATTTATGGACAAGAAAACATTGATGAGTGCAACACAAATTCTTCATCATCTTCATTTACATCATAGAAATATTTTGTACATTTCTGAAAAATTAGAAATGGAACAACCATGTCTTGTAAAACAGGAGAGACTAAAGATGATCCTTCACGTGATTCAACAAAAACATCATCTTGACTTTCTGAAGTTTCTCACTTTCTGCTTTCAAGAGATGTAAAATCTTGAATGGTTTATCCATTTTCCAAGGAGTCTAAAAGAATTTGCTTTTCTTCCATGATTGAAACAAAAGGTAAACAAAGTACAAAAACTATTGATTGACTATCATAATCCCTCTCTTGGTCACTTAAAATCTGAACATATTCATCATTTTCAAGGGAAGGAACATGGATTTCAAATGTAAGATCTTGATCTATTCATTTTTAGCCTAGGAAGTAACTATTGTGTGCTGGAAATCCACTTGAATATCTTAACAACTAGCCTCTATTTTTTCTCCTAGATGTTGAAAAGGATTCTCATACAATACTTCTAAAATTTCATCATCCATAAACTACTCGTCACCATAGACACTTTCCAAATGTTCAATGAAGTTTTCAAAATATGCACAATCATTTTTTACTAGCAACAAGGATGAATAAGATTTTTTGTAATCGTCATAGAAAACTATGTGAAAATATCTAAGGGAATATAAGCTACCATGTGCCAACTTTTCATACCATGACTTTGCATTTTCTTCCAAAGTGACCATGAACATTTTCATCAAAGAATCCTCATGCAATTTAACCCCAAGTCTAAGTACATGCATGTGAAATCTAATCAAATGAAGAGAAACATCATCCCCATTTTGATCTCTAAATTTTGGAAAATATGATTTGTCAATCTATGCATTGAATGCAATTTGGAAAACTTGTTGGTATAGACATATTTGGGCACTGCAACCCCAATCTTATATGTCAATAAAACAAGGGCTCTTTATACCCTAAAGGATCATGGTCAACTGATTACATCATTCCCCAGAAGTTCCACCTGAAAAACCACTCAGTACTGGCCAAAACTTGACCATACTGGCTGCTTCACTGTCAGGGTGCAATGCATACTGACTCCTACACTAGCCAGGTGCGATGCATACTGAAGAGGCCTTCTGTGGGGTGTGATGAGTAAGAATGGACAAATGTTTGAGACAGATTGCTAAGTGGATGCTCATGGAATCTTCTAGAAACTTCTCCTATGACACTTACCTCTCTGAATTCACCCATGGATGAGTAAGAGATCCAAGAAATCTCCAAGTGGAACCAAGAAAAACAAGTGGAATGACACTAATCAAAAAACTAGAGGTGACTCACACCCTTGCATACATCTATAAATGGATCCCTCATCTGAGAGATCTCGGGGCTAGAATTTTGTAATTTGTAAGGAAGTGTTGATAGTTTGTCTTTGAGAAGGAACATTGTATTGTTGGGTGATCTTGCTTTTCATGAGGTGAAGAGGGCTTTGATGTTGGGAGGATGACGCTGGATCAGACCGCTGGGTTGTAACTCTCCCTTCTATTTTAATAAAGTTCTTTGAGTTTTCCTCCATACAATCTTATATTTGTGAATGTTGTTATTTATAAATGCCATTGTATGCGCATTGTATTTCTGATTATGTAATGCTTATGATATCATAGATTGAGATGCTTTGATAGTGTTTTGTTACTTCGTTTCTACAGATATTCTTTAAGCGGGACAAGTAGGAGAAGAGTTCCAAGCTCTGTCAAGGAGGAGAGAAATCAAGCCAGGAGTCAAGTGGAAGATCCAAGTTGGTCCCTTTGCTTCTATCTTATCTATCATACATAGAGGAAATCACAAATTGCTTTGATTGTTTGTTTCTAGGATAACTGCCAATCCTAGTGGGACTAACAGATCGAAAAAAAAACTAGTTTTCCCGGAAACAAAATGGCGACTCCATTGGGGAGCGAATAGTTTGTTTGTTTGATTGTTGTTGTTTGCTTTATAAACTATAGACGGAGCCTGAAGTTAGCAAGATAGCCTTCGAACTGCTCTTGTTCTACAATTGCAAAGTAGATGAATGTTGCTTCAGTCAATCTCTGGTTTAGGTTATGAATTTAACATCTGACTTACAAGCATTCTAGATGCCCTTTTGGTAGCTCAGTAACCTCCCAAGATCATACCCCTGTTCTTTGGTCTTTACTGTCCATCATACCTCAGCTTAATCCATTGAAATCAACTACAAATTTGAGCCAAAACCCATCTCGGTTGCGCTCCCTGGCCCATTGCACTGTCTGTCACTATGAACCAGTATGCATCACACTTCCCGAGTGTAGCAGGTGTGATGCATCCCTGTTTCTATGAAGCATAGGTGCGATGACTGAGTAATCCTATTTCACTCCTTGAAATTTGGGGTTTTTTTTGTCTTTGTTTTCAGCTCTGTTTAGTTATTTTTGCCGCTTATGAACAATATCTCATTGTTGAAGCCTGCTTGCATTACATTGTTCAGCCTCCATTGATAAGGATTAGTAAATGTCTTTATGTATTTTTCCATCATTTACAATCCTTTAATGAAAAGTTACTTAAATCAATTTGTATTTTTGGTGCAAAAAGTGTCGTAACTGTCATTTTTGTGTCAAAAAGAGAAGTGTCGTTGAGTCTTCCTTCTCTAGGTAGTTGATTGAACTTTTTGATTTGAATTTGATTTGATTTTTTGTTATTTGAAGTGTTGAAAGAATTTTCTATTTGAATTAATTGAAAAGTGTCGTTTAGTCTTCCTTTCCATTTTGAAAATAAATTGTCAAAATATCGCTTTGAGTGAAATGTTTAAACTCTATACTTAATTCTCTTTTTTGGCATTCCTCACATTAAGGGAATGAAAAACAAATACATGCATTTTCATTTTCATTTGGACTATGTGTGAAATATGATTTAGGAAAAGTGAATTTAGTGTGTGCTCTTTGCTCTTTGTTTGAAAGAATCATAATCTTCTTTCCTTAGTAGCTATGATTTTCATTGCTAAAAATAAACAACGATTTTTTATCATTATAGATTGCATTTAGGAATTTTACATCTACTTCACGTGGTGAACCATTTAAAGGTAAACTTCTAAGCAAGATCAAATCTAAAATAAATTTCAATGAACTTAACAACGCTTTGGAACCTAACACAACACATTTAGAGGTCTAGGCTAGAGACGTGTTCCGGCATCGTAAAATCTAGTAACTATCATTTTCATTGAAGGTTGGGTGATTCCTCCTCTTTGATACCACAAGCGCTAGCACAGACTTGTGCTCCCCGTACCGTCAAGTATATATTGGGAGACTACAATAGGCTTATACCCTTTATCCATAGGAAGTTGTGTCTACCGCCCTATCGATCGCAATGCATTGAACACATCATTCGGGAAGATTGACTGCCATACATAAGTCCTTGGTAATTTCTATTTAATTTATCACCAAGGTGTATATTGCAATTTTGCGATTAGTTTGGTAATCCCTCTATCTAGATCTCCAAAGTAGTCACTTTCATTCATTTTCGACTCCTTAAAAGAAAAGGTCCATCTGAGCACTTGTCACTTTAGGCTCTTTAAAAATTGAAGGGGACTAGAGTCATCTTTAGTTTTTTCTCGACTCTTAAAAATTAAAAAAGAAAAGTTGTGTCAAAGCGTCATTAAAATTTATTAAATTCGGAATAACAACATTTTTACCTTAAATTTTGAGTTGAACAAGTAATCCGCAATCATGGAAGAAAGTCAATCAAAACCCCATCGTTCGCGGAGACTAGTGAGTCAACCATCTTTGACTCTAGAAACAAAGCCATTCTAGGCAAAATGGTCTCGTTTAACCGAGTCCAATTCACCTGATTTATTTCAAACTTGTGTTTCAACATTGTTAGAGACTATAGTTACTCCAATCATTTCTAGTACAACTGCCTTTACAGAAAAAGTTCCGCAGTTACAAGAGGACATTAGAACTAATCCTAAAGTAATGATAGACACATCTATACTTGAAACAGCTCCAACTAGAGCCAATCTAGAGATTGAATTCCACTTACCTGAACATCTGGAAGTTGAGTCCTAGAATTCAGAAGGTGTCACCCCTCCAGTATCTGTCACTGTAGAAGCTATACCTTCTTTGGCTCCAGAAATATTTTACGGACCTGACGGTCTACCTCTTCCACCTGGACTGATTACTATAGAGGAGATAGCAGAGGATCTTCCATCTAGTACCCCATTACATTTTGGGACTAGGATTCATATGTATCCTTCTACTCCTGAAGTTAGTTCTTTTAATCCTCCTTCATCGCAAGTTCCTGTCGAATCGCTAGGAAATATTTTGGATAGACTAAACATGTCTGAGCAACCATCAACATCTAGGACTGTATCATCTGATACAACTACAATAGAGCTTCTTGCTTCCATTCTTACAATGTTTGCTGGTATACCATCTGTCTCAACTAGTTATCAATCACTAGTTGGAGTCCACTCAGGGACTGTTTCTATGACATGGTCTGTTCCTATTTGTTCATCCGAAATCCCATCTGTTATTTCTTATGTTGAAACTCAGGAAATTGATCCTACATGCCAGTATCAATTTGGGCAGACTAGTCTTCAAAGACCGATATATCCTTTAGACACTGGACTGCCGCCATATGGAGGGCAGTATGCTTTTTCATTGTTCCCTCTTGGGGAACAACCATATGAGAGTTCACAACAAAATTCAGGTCAAACGATTACATCCAAGGGTTGGGTACCAATACTGCCTCAAAAACCAAGGGTTGTATATTCAATGCAACCAATCCAACCTTTGTCGAATATTCTCACTACGCCTGCTATTGTGACTGCGTCACAAGTACAAGCACTACTTGTTGTATGTCAACCTCAAGTCTCTCAGGTTGCAATACAACAACCTCCTGTCTCTACGGCTCAATCAAAACCTCAGGTTAGTGCTTCCATACCTGGAATGACTCAGGCTCAAACGGGTATTATCACCCCACATCTTGGTCAATATTCCAGTATTGGGCAACAACAAATGGTCCAACAACCATGGTTGGTGCAATACCAACAACTGCAATTCCAACAAACCTACCGAGGACCTGAACAACAAGTCTTTGTAGGTAATGGTCAATCGCATTTTCAAAACGGTTATCAACAACCATACTATACTGGTTATGTCCAACAACCTTATCAAAGTTACCAGCATTAGATACATTATGCTGGTATGCAAAGACCTACTGCTCAGGCGATCCCATCTTATCCTGGGTATGCTTCACCTAACCTAAATCAACAATTGCCTTTTGTGGCAACTCTGGAATTACCAGATTTGAACCGACTAACAAATGATCCAATTGCATATGCCCCTTGGTGACCAACGATTCCTCATAAACTTCCATCCGATATTCTTAAATTCAATGGAAATCCAGGTGAAGATCCATAGAATCGCGTAATGAATTTTCATTTGTGGTGCTCATCTAACACCCTAAATGATGATTCGATTAGGCTTCACCTATTTTAGAGAACGCTAACTAGTATGGCAATGAAATGGTATATTGAATTGCCTAGAGCTTCGTTTGATAACTTCAGCACCCTTACCACTACTTTTCTAACCCACTTTTAGTTACACATAAGGTACGAAACGGGTACGGAACTCCTTACCAACTTTAAACAGAAAACAACCACTCGCATATCTAATCATATTCATGAGTGGCGATGTCGTTGATGAATGGTAAAGACGTATGTTCCTGATCATATTTTAGCTGAGTGGTTCATTAAGTCCTTATTACCATCTATAACTGAGGACGTGGGAAAAGGAGGAGTTGTCACTGAAGACCAAGTCATTGCTTGTGCCCAATATTTAGAATTTATCTATACCCAGTCTAGCACACTCTACGACAAAATTCCTGATGCTCCCAAACTAGAATTTTCTATTCCTCCTCCTCCTAAATTGAACAGGGACTCTCACGCCAGTAATGGCATGATCGGTACCTCAAGCACGCAAACCGCAAAGGCCCCATTTGGTAAAGCCCTTGTAGTTTCTAGTAAAAAAGAAAATGATAAACCTGTTGCCTCAGAGGTTAATGCCGTGTCATCTAACAAGGGCAAAGATCCAAAGCAACCAAGGGCCAAGAACAAAGGGAAAAATAATAAGAAGAAACAGGAGAACTCAAATCCTGAAAAATCTTCTGAAAAAACTACTGGGCAAAAGAAACCACATTATCCATGTTACATATGTAACGACAAGCATTTCACGAAAGATTGTGCACATCGAGCGGAGGTTGTGAATTTTTTAAAAACTTCAAGTACCTTGGCAGTGTTGACTGATTCGTTTCCAAACCTAGGAACCAATCTGGTTGCTATCGATCATGCTTCCACATCACAAGTGCTTATGCTATCCATCTCAAAATAGCAAAATGATGCTTTGATATCGACAAGGAACAAATATTATGGGAATCCACAATCGTCGAACAACAAGGCTACAGATCAACCCAGTAGTTCAACAACAATTTCACCAGAAGTTGTTCCGCTTATCATTCCTGAATTAACTATAAAGTTGCCAAAGGGATAGTACGTAAATCGACATTTAATCCTCATGCTCGAGTAGCATAGAATTATAATATAGTGGAGGATCTAGCTCAATTGCCATCCACTATGTCGACCCTTGAGGTACTACAAAATTTCCCCTCTCAAAAGCAGGCTTTGTTATCAGCAATAGGTGGGATTGATCCAACAGATTCCAATCTTGTGGCCTTTAACCATAAAGGATACGAACCTCAGTTACCGGCCTAACTCGCTTTCCTTATACAGGTAAAATCTCTCAATAAAATTATTGATCGAACAATCATTGATGAGGGGGCATCTACCTGCATTATGTCAATGAGTTGCTGGAAAACTTTAGGTTCACCACCCTTGTCACAATCATCAACAACATTAAAAGCATTCGATGGAAGAACATACACACCGTATGGGATATTAAGTAAACTTGCAAGTTGAACTAGGGGCAAGACAGTAGAAATTGAGGTCGAAGTCATTGATGGAAACCTCGACTACAATATCTTGCTAGGAAGGCCCTGGATTTATGCTATGGCTGCTGTGGTGTCAACATATTTAGAAAGATTGCATTTCCCTTCCAAGGTGGAATTACAATCGTTGACCAACTAACCTTTTTCCCTAATAGTTCACAAGCTACTCGAAGCATTCCATTGATCCATGGAAGTTCTCAATCGCTTCAAAATGTAGGAGTAGGTCTCCTAAAAGACCCTTCCTTAATGGGCAATTTTTCCCTCTTGCCTCCAACTAATCTAGCGGAAGTGGCCACAGTGGAAACTTGTCATATAGTCTCTTATACATCGTTTAATATAAATAAGAACTCTAACCATTTTGATAGTGTGGATTATCACGAGGTGTTACCCCCAAGCCCCATAGAATCTTTGTAGCAATCAATTTTCTGGGCCTAGTTGGCAAACCCAAACCAACACTCAGCGAGTGTTTGGATAAATAGGTCTCTAGAGTATGGTAGCTCTTCTGATCCTTGGTATTGTATACATTCTACAGACAAAGGAATAATTCAGTCGATAATGATAGGAGAGACGTCATGGGAAGATTACCACCATCATTCCCACCTTCAAGATAACAATGAAGATTATTCAAGTGACCTTAATCATCCTTCTGTTTTTTATTTTTTATCAAATACTATAAATACAGTGGATTCTGAGCGAAATCTGTCCAATATTGAAGAAACTATCACCATTAATATCTCAACCAAACCTAATGTTGTAGAGAATATTCATGTTGGCAAATCTTGTTCTCCTTCAAAACTGGAAATATATTGCACTCTCTTTCACGAATTCAGAGATGTCTTTGCATGGTCATATGAAGAAATTCCAAGCATTGACTCGAGAATCGTTGAACATGAAATCAAGATGTATCTAGATGTCAAACTGGTACGACAACGACTTTGACCTATTCACCCAAAGAAAGTCGTTTCCATAAGGCAGAAGTTGAAAAACTTCTACATGCTGGTTTCATCTACCCTGTTCCTCTAATTGATTGGGTATCAAACATTATTCCTGTGATGAAAAAGCAAGGAACAATTAGAGTGTGCATCGATTATAGGGATGTAAATCAAGTGTGTCCAAAAGAAAACTACCCTACACCCTTCATCGACCAGATAATTGATGAATGTGCTGGATGCGAAATCTTTTCATTCATGGATGGATTTTTTGGATACAATCAAATCAATAACCACCCATAGGACTAGTCGAAGACTGCATCTATATGTCTGTGGGGCACATTCATGTACCGTAAACTACCTTTTGGTTTGAATAATGCAGGGGAAACTTTTAAGAGGGCAATGAACTACACCTTCCATGACATTAAGCACATTGTTCAACCGTATCTCGACAACCTACCAGCTCATTTGCAAAAGTGGAATGATCATCCACAACACTTGAGAGCCATTTTTCTACGTTGCCGACACTACAAGATATGACTCAATCTGCACAAGTGCGTGTTTTGTGTTGGTTCTGGTCGATTACTTGGTTTCGTAGTTTCTAAGGACGGAATTTGGCTCAACCCATTTAAGGTTTAGGCAATCCTTGACATGCCTCCACCTTCAAATTTGCTTCAAATTCAGAAACTCCAAGGAAAGCTAACTTTCTGAGGAGGTTCATTCCACATTATGCCAAACTTGCTAAAGGTTATACATGTCTTTTGAAAAAAGGAGTACCCTTCCACTGGCATCAGGTTGCGCAAGCTTCCTTTGATGCTTTGAAAGGTTCCCTAGTAAAAGCATCATTAATGTATGCTCTTGACTATCAAAAAGACTTTAACATGTATCTCGCCACTACAGATACAACCATTGCCATGGTTTTAGTACAAGAAGACAATGGAATAGAACATCCTATATATTATTTAAGCTGTAACCTAAATGATACAGAAAGCAAGTACTCCTATGTCGAAAAGTTGGCTTTAGCAGCTGTTCAAGTAGTACAGAGATTTCGACACTATATTCTCTTTCGCAAAACTACCATTGTTTCAGGTTGCAACCCTATGACCTACATTCAGTCGCGTCAATTAGTAGGGGGCAAATATTCGAAATGGATAGCCATTTTGCAAAAGTTTGATCTAGAATTCACCAAGTCCAAATCAAAGAAGTCTCTCGTCTTCGTGGAGTTTCTTTGTGACCTCCCATCGTCATTCAACGATTTAACATCTAAAGCATCAGTCATGGATGAGACTCTATTTTTGATATTGTCAAGTGATCTGTGGTACAGAGATATACTGGTCTATCTCCAAACCCAAACTCTTAGGCCTAATACCTCTCGCTATGAACATGGCATATTCGATACCAAGCCAAAGACAACATGATCATTGGTGATGCGCTTTACTGTCGTGGTGTCAATACAGTTCTGCAAAGGTGCCTCGTGCATGAGGAGGCCAAAAAATCCCTGAATGACTGCCATTCAAGTGCGTGTGGGGGGAATCTATCTGGTCATGCTATTGCACAAAAAATCTTACGAGCCAGTTACTTCTGGCCCACTATATTCAAAGATTGCATAATTGCAGTAAAAAGTTTCCATGCATGTCATATTTTTTATCGCAAAAGAAGATTACCACCTGCACCACTACATCCAGTAATTGTTGTTGGGCCATTCGCTAAATGGGCAATAGCTTTCATGACATGTAACCCCACCTCGACCGAGGGGCATGGGTATACTATAGTTGCTGTCAACTATTTTACAAAATGGGCCGAGGCGATGCCTACATTAAAACAACAGTGGCGAAATGGCTACTCTTTTCTTTTTTAATCATGTAGTCTCTAGATTTGGTGTTCCACAGGCTATAGTCACAGATCACGGATCGCATTTTCACAATCACATGATGGTTGAATTGACTACCAAATTAGGAATATCCCATGATAGTTCTACTCCATATTATCCGCAGGCTAACAGACAGGTTGAGGCAATCAACAAAGTCCTTAAGCACATGCTACAGAGAATGATTGGAGTCCACCAACGGAATTGGCATTTAATCCTATACTCAACTCTGTGCGCATATAGGACTTCGGTGAAAAATGCAACCAAATTTACACCTTTCCAGTTGGTGTATGGTCTGGAAGTTGTCTTAGCAATCCAGTGTGAAATTTCGTCTCTCAAGCTTGCCATTGATCTACTTCTTGAAACTTCGGAGGAAGAAGCTCGTTTCTTGGAAATAATCCACTTGGATGAAACCCTTCTTGACACCGTGCTGGCTAATGAAACTCATAAGAAATGTGTCAAGGCACAATTTGACAAAAATGTCAAGCCTCGTGTCTTCTTATAAGGTGACCTAGTCTTGCTTTACGATCAGGACTCTGATAAATTGGGAGCAGGTAAGTTCGAACCATTATGGATGGGCCCTTACATTGTCAAACCAGTATTGACAAAAGGAGCCTACGAGCTTGTCAATTATGATGGGATTCCACTGTCGCAACCCCAAAATGGGTTGTATCTTAAATGTTACTATGCTTGATTAAATATAGTAATCTCTTTGTTTTGTTACATTTTTGTTTTCCTTTAGAGTTGTAATTTTTGTTGGGTAGTCTGCTTCGTTTTTGTTGCAAATGGTAGATGTTTTGGAGCAATTTGTTGGGTATGCCGACAAAGCTATTCATAGTACGCAGAACCTATCTTCTGCAGCCTGGGCCATTTTTTCTCCAAGTGATGAGTTAGTGAGTTTCAGGGGGATATGTATTGGTCGATCGACCAACAACATCACTGAGTATAGCGCGTTTATTGAACTTATCTCTGATACCATTCTGCATGGTGTACACCGACTCATTGTCAAGCTAGACTCGTAGCTCATCATCCTACAACTTACTAGCATTTATTCCAATTGAAACCCAACTATTTATCATATGTTCCTAAGAGTCAGGATTTTGGAAAGACAGTTTGATTCCATTCAATATCAACACATTTCCAGAAACTTAAACACATTAACTGATTCATTAGCAAACTATGTGTTGGATAGACATTTGCATCATTTGTAAAGAAAGCATTTCACATTAACATTTGCATCAGGATTGCATAACTTAACCGAAATGAAAACTCTGAAAATAAAAAATATATAACTATTTATAGTTTTACAAAATGTTTTGTATCCAAGACAAAATCGGTCATATGACCTAGAAGCTCAAAAATGAATGCAGAAAAGCATCCTAGACTAATGATGCTGGTGATAACATGTCACTGCCTCTGCAATCATGCACAAGAGCCTAGTCCATCGAATCAGCACACCAGTAGTGTGGCGCTGTAACCTCAGAGGTAACTCATCGGTCCTGACATCCTAAATACCGAGAGTGAGGCCCTTGATTTGATCCTGTAGCACTACCAGGGTCTCCACTATGTCCAGATCTTGAAGGACGGCCCTCCCTACAACCTCTCCTGCTGGAACATCAGCTGCCACCCATGGGCGTGCTGTTGGTCGCACTAGCCCAATATTTTCACACACACATGAGTTTTACTAGTCTTGATAACATTTAAAAACAAAAATTTTTTTATAAAACTGATAAGCAAAGATATGTTCGAATCATTTTACGTAGAGCACTCCACTACTCGCCAACTGGTAATGCAAAATCCGGGTCGCCTCAGAAATCCATCTTGACATATGGATACTCTACAAAGACCATCTCCTAACGGTCAAACCACTCAAAAAAGGCCTCAGAGAAGGAAATATGTGACTGACTAACATGTATGACCATAAGATCAACCCATCTCTGCATCCATGGTTCCCCCGGTGCTGGTAATCCTAGTGAAATGTACTGAGGCTGCATCAGTGGAATCCTCTCCAAGGAAAAAGCAGTTAGTATGGAACCATAGCCAAAATTCTTGGATCTTCCATTCTTTACCTTGGAGATTTGTTCTTTTATGATAGGAAGTATTGCCTCACACCAGTTGAACACCTTTGGTTCCAGGCATTCCAGGGCGTACTGCATGTAAGGTCTATTTGCCAAATGAAGAGCCATGCTACCAGCCAATCTACCAAAGGTAAATAAAATGGTCCTCAAGGGACGATTAATGACATCCCAGATATTGATATTGCCATCTCTGCTGGGTTGAGATCCATCTCTACAAAACTGACAAATATAATCTCTCATAGATTCACCTCCATGGGCAGATCCTGATAGTGAAAGAGGGGCCCCACACCTCGATAACCCCGTCAGAAAATAGATGTCCTGGTTGATCATATCCCAAGCATCGAGAAAATACTGCAACAAACTAATTTGTTGCCTCATGCTAGATATGAGGAAGAATTTGAGCAAGCCACATTTTTGCAATGCAGTAATTGTACCCTGGTTGTGTAAGGCAATCATGTCATCTTCTTCATGTTCACATTCATGCCACGTGATGACCATCTTGATCCAACAAATATATGAAACATAGACAAAAGATGAATTAGGATCCAAGTTTGAGCAAAAACAGGCAAACATTTGGTGAAAAATCACCATATAAAGATGCCCTTCTGCACCCATCGCACCCTGCTTTCGAGCAAGGTGGGATGCATACTGACTGGCCCATTGGCAGTTCAGTATGGATCACACCTTTCAATACTTGCAAGGTGCAATGATTGGGGAACGAGATCTTCAAACCCCAAGGGCCCAGAAATGTGAAAAAATATGCTCAGAATCAAAGAAGGATGGAATGAAAATGAAGAGCTCAGGGTTAGCTCTTACCTAGTCTTGATGGCACAAAGAATAGTCCACCAGATCTTCCGAAAATGACTGGTGTAATTTGAGGGGGAAAACCACTCTAGAGCTCCAAATCCCAAATTTGAATTAGAATGATGAAAATGAAAGGTGAAACTACTTTTATGATTACTATTCACGTACTTCAAGAAAAATGTTAGTTTTAACTAATTTTTTGTACATATATATGTATTTCTAATCAGTTTAATGGAGTGATTGAGCAGATTGAATGACCGATGAAAGAATATGATGTGCTAAACAACGAATTAAACATTTTGACAACAAAATGAGCAATGTTAATGCAAGGTTCAATCTCGTTAAAAAATGAACCCACCTTTGATAAATAACCTTTGTGATTGCCATAATATCAGCCTTTTGAGCCTTGGTTGTGTTCCTGCCATCACCTCCATTCTTTTGGCTGATCATACGCTTCCACTTGATTGTTTACCTTTTTGAGGAACAACTTCAACGAGTGGTCATGTTAGCCACCCTCTTCACATCACCATGTACTGAGAAGTTGCAAGCTTACTTGGAACCAATAGCTACCCTAAACACCACTCGTTCCTAAAAAAAAACGAGTCTACTTTAAACTCTTTTCAAACTCATTAAATATGAAAAGATTGTTGAGCTATTGGCCTTTCCAACTCACTAAAGTGATTGGAATTGCCATCCCTCTTGTATATTTTAATCTTTTTTTGACTTGAGGGATTATCTCACAAAAACGTTCGAGCGCTTGTCTTTTCGAATCGCTAAAGTTATCGAAAAATCATCACTTTTGTATTATTTTATCCTTTTTCGGACTTAAGGGATTATGCTATGAAAAAGAACTACTAGAGTTTACTTTTCGTCCCTTTTCAAACTCTCTAAACATGAAAAGGACTGAGTTATCCTTGTCATTAAACTCGTTAAAACAATAGCGACAAACTTGTCCACCCAGACAAGAACGAGTTTCACTGTCGCTATGCTCGGTAAAACATAGCGACAGGCTTGCCTGAAGGGAAAATTATAGAACAAGCATATGTTATCCTCCTCAAGCTTGACAAAAATAAAGAGGTACTAGTCAGTAATGACTGGGAAAAAGGGAAGAAATCTTAAAGAATTTTATTAGTTGCAGGTCGCTCTTGAACATGACACTTTCACTCCATCACTATAATTGAGTCGAGTTGGGTTATTCTGTTCACCGGTGATATCGCCATTGGTCCTCCATACCATCCATCTTTTGGGGTTAATGTTACCAATCCATCTTAGTGTTGCTGATATGTTCAAGAGAAGTCATTCAGATAATTCACCATCCAGTTAATGCCTCATCCACTGCAATATCTTCACCCTCCATTTTTCATGACCACCATTCCTGAACCTTGTATCGTCAGATTGTTTTTACCTGTATAAAATCTTTTGCTTCATTTCGTATCATTGGTGAGGGATACATTAAGGCCCTCCTATGATAGCTCACTTCTTGTCAACATGAACTCATCATCCAAGAAGCTGGCTTAGAAACAACCCTTTCAATACTTTGAAGCTTGCATGCCTGGATGGCAAGTTTCTCACTTCCAGCGATAGGTTTACATCAATGGCCTTTGACTGAAAGATTTTGCGTGGTGTTTGACATTGGATCATGTATTCACACCATGTGAATTGTACTGTAGTACCTTGAGGGTCATTATCATTATCGGTGATTCTTCTCACGTCTGTTAATGTCTTACATTATTGGCTAGTAATCAGGGGATGTCTATCCATGTTTGTTTTCAGGACATATTTTCACATGGATTGACTTGTACATTGGGTGAAGATTGAATGAGTTTGAAGACCTTGGATCTAGTTTCATCCATTCGGGCTGCGATATATTTAGGAATATAAATACATCAAATGTACACAGAAGCTGCATAGATGATCATCCAAGCTAAGGGATGACGACTCTACATATAAAGAATCACCATTCTACAACTGCAGATGATTATCTATTATATGTACATGAAAATGAATTTATAAAGCTGAGCATGGGAATTCCTGCCTTAGCTAGATCATGGAAAATTATATTGTGATGATGTATTGTATTGTATCTTATACAGGTCACCCTCTAGGTCGAATACCTTGGATCCTCATGATAAAGCATTTCACCCGACATCAAAAGATTTACGACTTCATGCTTTAGGGGGCAACTGTTATAGACATATTTGGGCACTGCAACCCCAATCTTATATGTCGATAAACCAAGGGCTCTTTATACCCTAAAGGATCATGGTCAACTCATTAAATCATTCCCCAAAAGTTCCACCTGAAAAACAACTCACAATTGGCCAAAACTGGACCATACTGATTGCTCCACTGTCATGGTGTGATGCATACTGACTCCTACACTAGCCAGGTGCAATGCATACTAAAGAGGCCTTCTGTGGGGTGTAATGAGTGAGAATGGACAAATGTCTGAGATAGTTTTCTAAGTGGATGCTCATGGAATCTTCTAGAAACTTCTCCTATGTCACTTGCCTCTCTGAATTCACCCAGGGATGAGTAAGAGATCCACGAAATCTCCAAGTGGAACCAAGAAAAACAAGTGGAATGACACTAATCAAAAACCCAGAGGTGACTCACACCGTTGTAGACATCTATAAATGGATCCCTCATCTGAGAGATCTAGGGGCTGGAATTTTGTAATTTGTAAGGAAGTGCTGATAGTTTGTCTTTGAGAAGGAACATTGTATTGTTGGGTGATCTTGTGTTTCATGAGGTGAAGAGGGCTTTGATGCTTGGAGGATGATGCTGGATCAGACAACTGGGTTGTAACTCTCCCTTCTATTTTAATAAAGTTCTTTGAGTTTTCCTCCATACAATCGTGTACTTGTGAATGTTGTTATTTGTAAATGCCATTGTATGCTCATTGTATTTCTGATTCTGTAATGCTTATGATATCATAGATCAAGATGCTTTGATAGTGTTTTGTTACTTCGTTTCTACAGGTATTCTCTAAGCGGGACAAGTAAGAGAAGAGTTGCAAGCTTTGTCAAGAAGGAGAGAAATCAAGCAAGGAGTCAAGCGGAATATCCAGGTTGGTCCCTTTGCTTCTCTCTTATCTATAATACATAGAGGAAATCATAAATTGCTTTGATTGTTTGTTTCTAGGATAGTTGTCAATCCTAGTGGGACTAGTAGATCGAAAAGACACTAGATTTCCTAGAAACCCCTATCATATGTACTCAGTTCATAATAGCATACTTGCCATCTTGATTAATCAGGAAACTTGATTTTCAATTATTCTCTAGATTCATCAGACAGTGGAGTCACCATTCGTGCTCCAAGTTCTAGATCATTTGACAATGGAGTCACCAGGACAAATTGAACAACCAATATTGTTATATAGCTTTATGTTTTCCCTCAGAAATTAGATATCATTAGTAAATATAGTTACGGGGAAGATAAACCTTTTGTTTCCCCAGTATGGTCACTAAGATGTTATCACTCAAAAGCTCCTATTGGTTGTGAAAGAGAAACTCTTAAGGTGACCTTTTCAAGCCAAGCTTGAAGATTTAAGGCGAGGCCCTTCAATCTAGAGATGGATCTCTATGAAAATCTAATGACTAAGCCTATGAACTAGTTGTATCTTTAAACAATGGCTAGATCTTCAGCTGAGTTGTGTTAAAAATAGGATTTGGCTGGGTATGAAGCAATTATTCCATTGGGAAATGCGGTAAAAAAACTAGGTTTTTAGATGAAATTACCAATACATTGACTGTATGATCAACATGGACAGAGGCAGGGTAGATAATAGATTGTATACCTATCAGAATATCATTTGAGATGGCAGTAGAATAAAGAGATAACAGTCCACTACAATAGGGCATGAAACATGAACCATGCAAGCTTTAGAAGAAAGAGTGTAGATGTTTAAAATATATGAATTAGAGAATTGACATAATTAATTCTCTCACATAACCTTATTTAAACATCAAAATACAAACCATAAATGGGCATCACAGAGAAAGGAAAATTGTCACTAAAGAAACACAGACTGAGTACACCATCATAAGAATCTATATTTCATTGATCATAATATTCTAGTCATCACGACACTTGTAAAAATTAGGTTATTTGATAAACATACATCAAAAATAACTCTTTTGTTTCAAAATCCAACCCTTGGTCCTCCTTTTACATTTAACTTATAGAAACACTACATAGGTTTTAGATCCAAACTCTATGGAAAACCCTAATTACAATAATCATCAAGATCTGAAAGAAATGGATCTTAAAGCATCTTCACCCATATTTAGTTCTTTGTTTGAAATAATCAAGGAGGAGATAATATCTAATCCCCAAGTTGAATTGATGAGGTGGCCTTCAACTATTGACTTGGCATTTTTATAGGAAACATAATTTTGAAAAATATGGAAAAATAAGCCTCAAAGCTCCATTCTAATGTCTCAAAAAATGATAGATTATAGAAAAATGAGAGAGGTTTTTGCAAATTATTATGATACCAACAAAAACCTCCTTTTGTTTTTAAAAACTCATTTCTAGTTGTTCAGAAACATTGTTTTAAAACAATGACTAAAACAGGAAAAAACAAAATTGCAAAATCTAGAAAAATAGGCATCAAAGATTCCTTTTTATTTTCCAAACCATGATACATGGTTAAAAACTACAATAGTTTTTTTTTTTAATCAGCCTGTTCCCAAAAGAAACCTATTTATTTTTTTTAAATCCATCACCACCTTCTTGGAATCTTTGTTTGAACGTGGTGGCTAAAACAGGAAAGAACAAAGTGCTGCCATTCATTCTTTAACCACTTCTCTCCTTTAGTTGGTAAACTTGTTTCCTATGCAAATTTTATCACTTGAAATTTGCATGTATGTGACCCTGGTTGTGCTTCCATCAAAATAGATGATGAAGTCATGGCACTTACTTAGATTATAACCATTTAAACAGTGAAAAATAGGTTCCCATCCCACATTTGTGAAAACAGGGATTAGCTCCCCATAGGCTTGAAACCACTCAATGATATCAAGTTCATATCGCTTAATATGCCCAGAATTTCCCATTCCTCAACTGAAAACAATCTCAATACATTTCCAACATGTTGTGAAAACTATTAAAAACCCTTTTATCTACTACAAATAGGTTTCCTAGGTTTGCTGGAAATGGCCTTTTTACAAATAACTGTAGTTTTTAGGTTTTAGCTTCCAAACCCTCCTCTAACGCTTGAAAGCCACTCTAGATGTCACATCAAGTCATAACATGAGTTAAATTACTTCAAAGAATGTTTAATAACTTGAAATCAACAACTTCATATTTAGAAAACTTTTTTGTTTTCAAATTGTTGTAGGCGCTATGAAAATATTTCATAGTGCAGACTATAGGCATTGCGAAATAATTTCGTATTGCCATTAGTAGGCACTACAAAAATATTTCATAGTGCCACCTATCTTCATTTGATTGGCTCTATTTTGTTGAAAAATGTAGGATAAACTGAGGTATAACATAAAAAAACCCTTTTGAAATTTATCTAAGCTTTATGTTACCCTTTCATACAAATATTTTTACATAGCCCAATACTTAACCCTTCACTCTTTTTAAATGAAGTTGTCAACTATTCTTAAAACATATGGACCCTTTGTGAAGGTACAAAATTATTGCTAAAAGATGGCTCTAATGGGGATATTGTCTTCCTAGAAAGCAGTAAAGAACTCACTCACCATGTGCCTAATCCATTGGACTGAATATCCACTTTAAAATCTACTTCAAAGGGCTGGAAAATTTTTGTTGTTTTATTGAAAAATAGATATAATCTCAAACTAATCACCTAAACTGTTGACAATGCTGGACCCACCAACATGTTAGGGGATCTTCCCAGTAATAATTTCCTACTAGTCTTGAGACCATTTGGAGTAGGAGTCCCACCAGTGGGTAGTACAGTAGTGCCTTAACTGCGGTATCACGCATAGGTAAGTATGATAATTTTGTTAGAAACAACTGTGTGACCTTGTAGCGAGTCAAGTGAGATGCATGGGGGTTCTAACACATAGAGTGGAAAATAAAGTGTGTCCCTTAGAATCCTATAATAGTACGCAGTCTGAAAGGAACGCACGAGCAGAATGACATCACAAGCTGGAAGTGGAATAGTCCACAATCCAAAGTCATGGGTTAATATAACAACACGTCTTCAACAAGATTCATACAATAGCATACAAAATAGTTCATACACAAATGCATAATTTAAATAACATACATTTCTAAAGAAACTAGAATAGTCGAACTACAAGAACAACATATGTATGAAAACATGTTGGCTCAGTTATATTATTAAGTGAAAGTTCCATCCATACATACACCATTGGCAACCATTAGCCCTAATAGTGGAATATTGCAGTCAATGCCACCTACTCCTCCAAACAGATGTACTCACTCTATGTTGTGGAGAAGCCAAGGCTCATCACAATACTCTCCAAGCCTTCTCTAAGTAATGCCTTGCCAAAATCTTAGCTCCAAAAAGTATATTCTATGAGTTATGAGGTTATATTTATAACAAAGAGTGGGTTGATCCTTGACATTCCCCTTTGTGACTCTTCACCTACCCTCATGACTCTTCCATTTCTTTACAAAACTCATTACATTACATAGTGACTGTTCACATTGCACTAGTGACACTTGGAATTTAACTTACAACATATTTACAAATAATACACATTTTGCACATGTACCCATGTGAGACAAAATACACTAGAGACAGCCTAACAAGAAAAAACACTATGACTCTAAGGTTTGGGGAAATACCAACTCGGCAACATCCACTTGATGCTTCTCGGTCATGTACTAATGCCAAGCTTGGTACTATGATGTGATGTCCCCAAAATTCTTGATGTTGTCTTGTTGAAAGCAGACTCTTGCCTCCATGGCTTCTTGACATGTGGTCTTGGAACCTATGTCCATCTCATACTGAAGCATGCACAACATTGTCCTGAGTGTGGCTGAACCACCAATGTACTTCTGCATGTTTTCTGCGCTCAACTGCAAGTCATCAGTGGTGGCCTCGTGCATCAACTGCTCCATGTACCTATTGAACTCTAGCTAGATTTGGTTCTTGAGCTTAGATTTGATGAGGGAACCTGCATCTATTCACTCCCTTCCTTAATTGCTGGTTGTTCCAGCTCATTAACCCATATTAGTGATGTTTTCTCTGTCATTTCACCTTTCCTTTGTCCTTCTTCATGTTTCTACTTCTCAGATCCTGTTCTTCATTCGACTCTTGTTCTACTTGCTGCAATCTTATTTTGCTACCTACAAGATCTGATTTTCTTTCTTCCTTCACTCTGTTATTTGTGTCCTCTGCTTCCTTTTTCTTCTGTTGTCAAAGCTAATTACATGAAGATTGAACGTGGTTTCTCTCTACAACTTTATTCTCCCTTTATTATGTCAGCAATTTCCTCTTTCCCTGATCTTGTACTAGATTGATGCCTTCTTCCACTACTACTGGTAATTCTGCCATGTTAGTATTGATTCATTTTCTGTAAACAGTTGGGCATCTTCATATATGGGCAAGTTCATTAAAAATTTCTCAATTTCTTCCTTGGTACTGCTTTCAGTGGTCTCTGTTGAAGCAGCGCTCTTTGGTGCCATGGTATAATGACTACTGGGGAGAAGTGCTTCACGAGTGTGGTACCTGTGAGACATAAATGACACTCATGGCAAGCAAAAATTAGTTCTTACAAATATAACTTACCATCATGATCAAGTGGCAACCAGGGCATCTAAAGAGAGGAAATGTGCGGCTTTGATTGACAGGGGTCACTGGTTGACTGTGGGAACTGCAAACTATGCAGTCGCAATAGTGATCCAAACTTAAACATGAACGCAATAAATTACACATATAACCATAAATACAAAAATGCAACAGAAATAATACTTCATTTCATTAATATCATAAAACTGAAATATGCTTACAATTAGCATGGAAATAAACTAGCTCAGGCGATGGTAGCTTATCTCTGAGAAGAGATGTGGCGGCTACATTCCTCTGAACTGTGTTACAATGAGTATAAAAGGCCTATTTATTATTGAGAAACAATGAAAACCCATAAATATCCAAAAACCTAACCTTAGGAGATGAAGCACTAAAACTATGGGCCCCATTTGGGTAAATTGGTGCATCAACTTCTCGTGGTCGTAACTTTCGCATGTGATCTCCATTTGACTATCATAATACCTCATTTCAAAGATCTCGAAGAGGACATTGAAAGAAATATGACATCGCAATTTTGGATTTATTTGGTCTCTCTGTATTCCCTAACAATGTTGTTTAGGGCCTCAAAATAGCTCAGAAGTTCAAGATCCGAAAAACCGCCAAAACTAGTAAATTGTGCTACAACTAAGGAAACCAAAAAATTGAAAGAGATAGTGTTGGGGGTCCAAGTGGAATAGGCAAGTGGCCACCAATTCCACCTGGATCATTCCTCCCCCATTAGGAAGCAATGGTCCCTATTATCACTCCAGGAAACTCTCCTGGGTTGCAGCTCAGAGATCCCTGGTAACATATAATCTTCAATATTGTTCTCAGGACAATTGGAATAAATGATGGTTTGGATCAATTCAGATAACCATTTCAGCTCTATTCTCACTCAATACATGCATGAACACTCTCACCAATACAAGGTTTTAGACCACTAATGCTCAATAATTTATAGATTCAATGAATAGATGGAGAATACTGACTGTACCAACAGATTGCATACATAAACATAAATGAATGGCTAGCTACAGGCAGCAAAAGAGAATACTGACTATACCAGCAAATGCATATATGACCACATATGAATAGCTAGCTATAAGCAGTAAAATAAGATTGCAAATCTAATTTATCAAAGCATAGATAAGATGACAGTTATCTAGCTTTAGACACAAAAGAAAACATAAACAAACTGTTCAAGTGCAAGCATAGAACAACAAAGAGAATGGACATTGAACATATAATAGCAAAAGAATCTTATATTGCTAGAATGAAGATGAGAAGCTTGAAGGAACAAAGGAGGAACAATCTCCAGAAGTTGAACCCCTATTACATCTTACTTTCAGTTATTTATAGCCTATTTACAATGCTCACGAGCTCTAAGAGGCTCAGAGTCTTAATTTGTCTGATCTGCCTTGTTAACTTATTTGATGCCCTCTAAGAAAGCATGGGCTCATAGTTTTCTGCTTCTGACAAAAGGGTAACCGTTTTCAAATATTTTGGGTGGTTTGTTGCACTATCTGGGAGTTCTCTCGAGCAAGAGATGCCCCACAATCATTCTGTTTGTTATGGTTGTGTCATTCTATGGCTCCATGATTGTTTCTGGTTGATTTGGCTGTGTTTCTTTGGCTCCATGATCACTTTGGGTTGATTCGGCCTCTGCTCTATGGTGGAATGTCTCTTAAGGCCTATGAAATCCCTTTAAAATGTGGACAGTGACTGCTTTTTGTTATGAACAGGAAACACAACATTATTGCAAAAATCTTGTCGTCTCTGTGTATTTTGGACTTGAAAAGTCCTAAAATATGGTTTAATTGTCTATTGGGTCCGACCTTGTTTCCATCGCAAGTCACAAAAAGCCTACTCGTGTGTATTTCCCTTCTATTATGAAACACACGAAAAACATTAAAAAATGCATGAAAATGGGTTTGGCGAACTTTAGATATTATATATTTCACTTCTCGGACCCTTTCGGGTTCATGACTCATCACAAACACTGCTGGCCAATTCTCCCTTCGTATTTTCATTATATAACAAAAATACACAAAATACATTAAAAATTTGGCTTTTGCGGACTTGAAAATATATATATTTTGCTTCCCGATACCCATCGGGTTCGAGTTCCATTGCTATTGCACTGCCACTGTTTCCCTTTGTATTTCATTATATAACGAAAGACATGGAAAATGCATTAAAAATGGCTTTGGCACGGACTTCAAAATTTATGAACTCTCATATATAATGCCATTGGGTCTGGCTATCGGGTTGCCCATATGTATATGCAAAGGCACTGCCCCATGGTTTCCACTGATAACAATTTGGCAATGTAACGTGGGTCGTCGATCTGCACATGCGATCGACGATCCACGTTTAATTGATGATTGCAGTCACAACTTCCATATTGTTTGCGCTGATACTGCCTATTTGGCTCCACCAATTACGACCCATCGATCCGATCATCGGCAATCGTTGATCGACGGTGTCTAGCGACGATTGCCACTGCCTATGACCGCCAATTTGTGATTTGTCACTTAGATCTGGGCTGTTGATTGGCCAGATCTGACAGTTGTTGTGCATTCTTGAGTTTTAAGCCTCAGATACATGGTTTTTCATGATTTTGAAGTGTTTAAGCCTCCCGATAGTGCATGTCTATCCTTCCAAGGGCTCTCCTCCCTCGCTTGTTTAGATCTTTAAATGATCCTAAGCACTTTTGAAGACTTAGGGAGCGCTTTGGAGCATATATGGATCCATTTGCATGATTTTAAACAAACTTTGGAGACTTTGGGAGTGATTTGGATCCATTTTTGGGCCAAACGCCAACAAAGCTAACATTGGCTCCTTCTGGGGATGAAAGCCTCCCTGTGAGGTTTCAAGAACTACAGAACAATGCCTTTCTTGTATAAAACAAGAACAAGTCTTCCTCCTAGTGTTGCATTGGGCATGGAGTCTATTTAGCATGAAATAAAACTTGAAAGCAACATATTTACAATACCAAGGCTTGAAAGCCTTAACTGAAATAAAGTTCGAAGAACAGCCCATTAATCGGGCCATCAAAAACATATCCTTCCTTTGACACATCCCTTTTGAGAAAAAATTCACCAAACTGAAAATTGACCCTTTTTACCTTTCTATGAAAGGTTCCTTGGTCTTGGTCAATGTGCATATTAGAAAATTCATCAAAGAATTGCAAAAGCCTATTGATTTGATCATCTACTTCAAAAAATTTCCAGCATTTGGTATTATCAAGGCAGAGATGGTCTATATTTCACCTCATCTCGGTATGCTTTCAACCTTGGATGTTTTGCTTGGAGGGTTTTGTACACCTGCTGAATAATAAGGTCTGCTTCATACTCTACTGTGTCATTTGTGACTTGAAAAGTTAATATGAAAGATGAATCAATGAATTCTTGTGTGGGGGACACAACGACTTCACCTATTCTTGCAGCTTTCTTAGAACAGTGTCCATCAAAGAACATGTCCCAAATCTGTGGGCCTTCTCCTTCTGTGATCTCGCAAACTGGTTTTTTAAGCTGTGTAGAGGCCAACTGATAAGGCTTGGAAATGTCAAGACCGGGCTTATCCATGACAATCATGGGCATTGGATTATGGCTGGGTCTAGTGTCCATAAGGCAATTATGAAGGATTCTATCATGAATAGTCAGAGAGACATAGAATGATGGGGAGCTGTCTTCACAATTTTCAATCATTGGGCTGAGAGTAACAACTGGTTGGTCATCTTGCAAATTTACACAGTTAGTGGAAGCTTGTATGGCATTAGGCTCAAGAGAATCAAGGATAGATTTCTTGAAGGACTCATTCTTCACTGGTTCAATCAAAGGCATAGGTTTTCTTGGCTTTTGAATTTCTAGTTGAAAACTAAAAGAAGAAGGGGACTTGTCAAGGCCTCTTACCTCTATGGCTGGAGCTTTGAGGATGATAGGATCAATTGCTGGTTGCTTCTACTTATTATCTTGTTGTTTTGCAGGGACAACAGCTTTATGAGCAGGACTTTCCTTGACATTATATTGGTGTTGATCTTCAGTTTGTAGAATAGCTTCATTGTCCCATTCTTGGCTGATCTGGTCATTGAATAATGACTTCTGATAGGCACCTTTAGTTAAAAATGTGGCACTGCCTTTGTCTTCCATACAATGGATCTCATCATCCTCTTCAAACTGCTCTTCCTCCATGACTAAATTTTGAAGAGGCGTCTTCACCCATTGGTCTTCATTGGCATCTTGTTTCTTTGCAAAATATGGAACTGCTCATTTGCTCTTCTATATGGATTTGGATTTGGAGGAGCAAAGGCATTAGGAACCCTTCCTTTCCTAGAATGCTACTAAACCTTTAATTTGGAAACTTCATAGGCTAATGACTCTATCATCTTGGCCATTTTATCGATCTTGGGATCTAAAAATGATGAAGGCTCACCCCTCTGTCTCCTTCTATCAACATTACCTTTGAACTTTTTTGTGGCCATGATGTTTGATTCTACTTCTAGGGCTACATCTTGCATATCAGCCAAAGAAGCATATTGCCTCTCCCTCAATAGTAAACAGAAGTCAAAATCAAAGGCATTGTCATAGATGAGTCTGGCAGAGGTAATGGTAGGTTTCATTTCAGCTGGTTTGTTGTTGTACATGTGGTTAAATCTCTTATTAAAATCAGACATCAACTCACCATTTTCCCTATGTAAGTTTCCAAACTCAGTGTGGTAGTAAAGGAGATCCTTCTTATCCCCCCAATTCTTTAGGAATGCATCATCTAAGGCCTCAATATCTGCTATAGATGTTGGGGTCAGTTGCCTGAACCATTTTATAGCCTCTCCATCTAGGCTTTGGACAAAGACTCTCATCTAGACATCATCTTCCATAATGTCTAGGTTATTAGCATAGCTATAGAATGATTCAAGATGTTCTTCAGCTGAAACACCTTCCGTTCCAGTGAACTTAGGCATATACTTCTGATATTCTCAAGTAGGCATAGCATTCAAAGGAGTGGTCAGTATTAGAGGTCCAGACCTAGCAGCTATGATTCTTTCCATTTTGGTAGGTGCTTGTGGACCTGCCATAGCTGTGGTGGCTAAACATGTACTGGAAGCCCAAATGATAAAGCGCTGAGGAGTGACTGATAAGACTAAAGGAGTATGATGGATAGGAGGTGAAGTCCTTTGGGCTTAAAGTAAAAGGATAACCTAAAGAATAAGGAGCCTTATGAATCTCTGAGAGTTTTTTCTTCACTGCTAGTATTAGATGCGATACTCTCAACATGTATTTTTTCTATTACAGGCCTTTCTTGAGGAGATATAGAAGATTGTTTAGGTTTACCTGAACTTGATACTTCTTTCTACAATACCTTTCTCTCTTTGATGATTGTTTTAGGGTCAGGTACTGGGTCAACTTGTAGATTTTGAGGATTTCTCTGCATATGCCTCAAAAACTGAGACATAACTATGATGTGGAGTCAACAAGAGTTTTAGCCTCCAGTAGAGTCTCCAAATAGATGATTACAACCAAAAAGGTTCCCAAACTTTGTCTATCATCAAAGTTGGATCTATATCGTTTCCCATGGAAGCTGAGCTTCAATTTCCTCTTCCCAGCAGCGACGCCAATTATGTTATCACTCCAGGAAACTCTCCTAGGTTGTAGCTCGGAGTTGCCTGGTAACATATAATCTTCAATATTGTTCTCAGAACTATTGGGATAAGTGATGGTTTGGATCAAGTCAAATAACCATTTCAGCACTATTCTCACTCAAGACATGCATGAACACTCTCACCAATACAAGGCTTTAGACCACTAATGCTCAATAATTTATAGATTCAATGAATAGATGGAGAATACTGACTGTACCAACAGATTACATACATAAACATAAATGAATGGCTAGCTACAGGTAGCAAAAGAGAATACTGATTGTACCAGTAGATGCATATATGACCACATATGAATGGCTAGCTATAGGCAGTAAAAGAAACTTGCAAATCTAATTTATCAAAGCAGATATAAGATGATAGTTATCTGGCCTTAGAAACAAAAGAAAACCTGAACAAACTGTTCAAGTGCAAGCATAGAACAACAAAGAGAATGGACATTGAACATATAATAGCAAAAGAAGATTATATTTCTAGAATGAAGATGAGTAGCTTGAAGGAAAAAACGAGGAACAATCTCCAAAAGTTGAACCCCTATTACATCTTACTTTAAGCTATTTATAGCCTGTTTACAATGCTCCTGAGCTCTAAGAGGCTCGGAGTCTTAATCTGTCTAATCTACCTTGTTAATTGATTTGATGGCCTCTAGGCAAGCATGGGCTCGTAGTTTTTTGCTTCTGATAGAAGAGTAACCGTTTTCAGATATTTTGGGTGGTTCGTTGAACTGTTTGGGAGTTCTCCCATGGCAGAGATGCTTGACAATCATTATTTTTGTTATGGTTGTGTTGTTCTGTGGCTCCATGATCGTTTTTGGTTGATTTGGCTGTGTTGCTGTGGCTCCACAATCGCTTTGGGTTCATTCGGCCTCTGTTATTTGGTGGAATGGCTCTTTGGTCCTATGAAATCCCTTTAAAATGTGGACAGTGATTGCTTTCTGTTATGAACAAAAAACACAACGTTACTGCAAAAATCCCGCCTTCTTTGTGTATTTTGGACTTCAAAAGTCCTAAAATATGGTTTAATTGTCTATTGGGTCCGGCCTTGTCGCAATTGCAAGTCACAAAAAGCCTGCTCCTCTGTATTTCCCTTGTATTATGAAACATGCGAAAAACACTGAAAAATGATGAAAATGGGTTTGGCGGACTTCAGATATTATATATTTCACTTCCCAGACCCTTTTGGGCCTGGGACTCATTGCAATCACTGCTGGCCAATGCTCCCTTTGTATTTTCATTATATAACGAAAATACACGAAAAACATTAAAAATTGGGCTTTTGCGAACTTGAAAATATATATATTTTGCTTCCCGAAACCCATCAGGTCTAGGTTCCATTTCTATCGCACTGCCCCTGTTTCCCTTTTTGTTTCGTTATATAACGAAATACATGGAAAATGCATTAAAAATGGCTTTGCCGTGGACTTCAAAATTTATGAACTCTCATACAT
Organism: Pinus taeda; assembly: GCA_000404065.3. Classification (NCBI taxonomy): domain Eukaryota; kingdom Viridiplantae; phylum Streptophyta; class Pinopsida; order Pinales; family Pinaceae; genus Pinus; species Pinus taeda. Next base: position 149,819 of record APFE030213765.1, on the reverse strand, counting down.
AATGCCATTGGGTCTAGCTATCGGGTCGCCCATATGTATATGAAAAGGCCATGCCCCATGGTTTCCGCCGATAGCGATCCGACGATGTAACGTGGGTTGTCGATTTGTGCACGTGACCAACGGTCCACGTTTAATTGTTGATCGTAGTCACAACTTCCATATTGTCTGCGTCGATACCGCCGATTTGTCTCCGTCGATTGTGACTCGCCGATCTGATCATTGGTGATCGCTGATCAGCTATGTCCGGCGTCGATTGCCACTACCTACGATCACCGATTTTTGATTTTCCACTTAGATCTGGGCCATTGATTGGCCAGATCTAATGGATGTCATGCATTCTTGAGTTTTAAGCCTCTGATAGATGTTTTTTCATGATTTTGAAGTGTTTAAGCCTCCCAATAGTGCATTTTTGTCCTTCCAAGGTCTCTCCTCCCTCGCTTGTTTGGATCTTTAGATGATCCTAAGCACTTTTGAAGACTTAGGGAGTGCTTTGGAGCATATTTGTATCCATTTGCATGATTTTAAGCAAACTTTGGAGACTTTGGGAGTGATTTGGATCCATTTTTGGGCCAAACGCCAACAAAGGTAACAATCCCCATTGCATTGAGTGCCTCCATGAGATGGGGAAACTTCTGTTGAACTTGGTCCCTAGTGAGACACTTGCCTTGGTGAAGGAGTTGACCAGATTTGAAAACCCGATATATTTGGATATTCTACTGGCTAGTGTTCTTGATCTATGTTTCCATGATCTGATTAGTTGTGGCATGTTCCACGTAGTCTTGATTTAGCTCTGTTGGTGTGAGTTGTTATGCAACGTCGAATGTGTCCAACAACGGTGGAAAGTATAGTCAAAGGTGGTCTATATTGAACATTGGGTGCAAACCAAGGAACGGTGTAATGCTAAGCGCGAAGGAATTATCCCCAACATCATTGGTGATGGTGTATAGCCTATATTGAAGCGGGTGAAGCTTGCAGTGGGGTGCAACAAGGTGCTCCTCCAAATGTAGCCAAAGTTTGTCACCCAACAGGACCTTGTGCGACACCCGATGTTGATCATGGCATTGATTGTAATTAGCATTAGCTTTGTTCAATATATCATGGACCTGTTGGCGGATGTGTTGAATGCACTCAATGAAGTTGTTAGCCCTATCAGCTTTGAAATGGACATGATTCGAATCTGTCTGAGTAGCTACAAATGGTTTGGCCACACAAATGGGACATAATGGTTGAAATCCCAGCCCTACCTGAAAGGGGTTGTGGCCTAGTGAGTAGTGGAAAGCTATGTTGTAGCTGTGATGGACATAGGGGAGGCTTTCATCCAATGTGTGTGAATGCTTCAATTTGTAGATGAGCAAAATGTATACAATCATCCTGTTGATGACTTGTGTTTGGCCATCAGTTTGGGGATGGAAAGCCATGCACTTAGTGAGTTTCGTATCCAACATCGACTAGAGACTTAACCAAAATGTAGTTAGGAATCTACTATCCTGATTAGAGACAATTAACAATGGGATCCAAAAGTGTACCCACACTTGCTCAAATAATATCTTAGCAGTGGCCTTTGCTGTGATACTCTTCTTGCAGGTTGCCATAATGGCCATCTTAGAGAATCTGTCGACGACCACGAAAACATAGTCATTGTTGTTCATAGTAGAAGGAAGGCCCAACATGTAATCCATGGAGATGGGTTTCCAAGGTTGAATAGAAGTAGGCAAAGGAGTATATAGGCCTTTCTTCTTGATTGTTTGTTTGGCAATGTCACAAGCAGTGTAGGATTTAAGGTACCTCCCAACATCCTCATGAAGGTTCAGCCAATAAAAATACTTATGCAGTACTAGCACTATTTTCTCTACTCTGAAATGTCCAGTGACCCAACTGTAGTGTGCCTCCAAAATCATATTTGCATGCTCACTTGAAGGAACACATATGTGTCCCAAGTGGCATAACAGTGCATCCTGGAGGTGAAATTTGTTAACTTTCTTACCTTCTAGGAGTGTTTGCTATGTGCTACCAGATTCTAGATCACTCTCATAAAGATGTTTCCACCTTGAAGTCTCATGCCCACAAGAGTCGAGCACAATGATCAATGCCATGACTATTGGTCGGCTAACGCCAGCTGCAAAATTATCAGTGCTCCCCTTCTTGTACTTAATGTTCAAATGGAATTTTTGCAGGTATATCTACCATTTCAGATGGCAATCATTTTGGAACTTCCTTTGTGTTTGTATGAACTGCAAGGGTCGATGGTCTGTTTGGATGATTCTTTCCTTCCCCATAATGTAATTCTTCCATTAACAACAGGCCTGCATAATGAAATATATTTCTTTGTCAAAAGTGGGATACTTTCAGACTGTGTCTGAAAGTGTCTCACTATGGTAAGCCATTGGATGCCCCTGCTGAGTAAGAATTGCACCAATAGCATAGTCGGAGGCATTTATCTCAATCTCAAATGGTTGCTACAGGTTTGGTAATGTGAGCACTGGTGCAGAGAAAAGGCAATGCTTGATCTCGAAAAATGCATTCTGTTGGGTTTTGGACCAAAACAAATCTACTTTCACTCCACCCTTCGTGACTAGACTTAAAGGCCAAGTGATATGAGAGAACCCCAACACAAACATGTGGTAGAAATTGGCAAGACCCAGAAAGCCGCAGAGCTCTATTAGAGTGATTGGGGCTGGCCAATCCCGAATGAATTATATCTTGGTTGGGTCCACATGCACACCCTCCTCATCAATGACGTACCCTAGATATTGAACCTAGGTCATGCCAAAAGTGCATTTCTCCAAATTGGCACACAACTTGTGTTGTCGAAAGGTTTGAAGGACCCATTGAATATGGTGGAGGTGCTCTTCCCAACTCTAGTTGAAGATCAAGATGTCATCTAAATACACCACCACGAATGCATTGGTGAAGGGTCACAATATGTCTACCATTAATCTCATGAAGGTTGTGGGGGCATTCGTCAACCCAAAAGGCATGACCAACCATTTGAAAAGGCCCTCCTTGGATTTGAAGGAAGTCTTGCACACATCAAAGGGTTCAATAGGAACCTAGTGATATCTGGACTTCAAGTCAATATTGATGAAATATTTTGGCCCCTTGAGCTGGTCCAGAAGGTCATCAATCCGTGGGATTGGGTACCTATTCCGGACAATGATATTGTTCAACACCCAATAGTCAATACAGATTTTCTAGGTCCCATCCTTTTAGTGTACTAATATAATTGGGCTCCCATAGGGTGATGAGCTTGGCTTGATGTGCCCTTTCTACAACAAGTCCTAAATCTACCTCTTGATCTCATCATTCTCCAGAACATAGTGTCGATAGATCGATCCATTGGGAAGCGACGCATCCAGGGCTAGATCGGTAGAGTGCTTGACCTGTCAGTGATGAAATACCCTGGTAGGTGAGGCAAAAATGTCCTTGTATACCTCCACGACCTTTTCCACCTACTTTTGATGTGTGGAGGAGCCCTATCTAAAAGTCATAGCCACAACCTTCTTCTTTCCCTGAGGGAGAATCATGAAGAAATAAATTTTCCTAGTCTGGGAAATGATCTTACTACATTTATTTGAGTGATCAAAGAGATGACAATAGGTGGGTCTACCTCTAGTATCCTGTATAACTTATTGCCCAAAGTAATAATCATAGAGTGAGGTCTGGACTCATATACAACACTCTGCTTCCACAAGTATGTTTTACCTAATAATACATGACAAACTTCAAGAGGAGAAACATCACACGATACCTCATCCATGAAGGGCTTGATGTTGTATGGAAGGAGACACTACTGAGTGACGTGGAGATCTCATCCTTGGTGAAGCCACCAGATGGTGTATGACTAAGGATGTGTTGTCATCGATGGGACCAAACTCTACTGAAATGAGGTTCTTTTGGCTCCCGCTGTTGACAATGAACTGTAGCAGAGACCTTTCACCCACATTTGTGAGTGGAAGAAGAGTTCACCCTCCTATGGATGTTTAGGCTCATTCTTTTAGATCTTGGTGGTGGCCACAGTGGTACTAGGCTCAACATCAATGATCTACTTCCCTTTGTCATTCCCCTTGTCCGGTTCTGACTTAGAGTTGGAACATGTGTCTGATTCGGAAGCCTTCATCTCGGCCACTAGTGATTGCTTAGCTTGACACTCACATGTGTTGTGAGTAGAGCTCTTATGGAACTCACACCATTTTCCATGTCTTTCTTTTTCTTCGCGGTGTTTTTATTTCTTACGGCTTCGGCAGGTCGTCCTAGGTCACCTTGCCTTGAATTTGGCCTTTTCAATATGGTTTGGGGGTGCCTTTTCTTTGCTTCACATTCATAGATCCAAAGTATTGCTTCTTCTAGTTAAACATCTAATCAATCTTGACAACGTATCAGTATGTCGTGCCGAGCGAGAAGATGTCTAGGAACTCCATCTCATCTTGGATGTACTTGCGTAGACAACCACGGTATTTTAGTACCAAATGTCACTTAGAATCCTTGATACCCAACTTCGTGCGGAGGGTATGGAAAACATTTGTTAACTTCGACACATCCTGGTCCCTTCCCTGTCATAGCTTGGTCCACTTTATGTATTTATATTCATAGCTCCTGATAGGGTAATATTGTTCCATGATGGCATCTCGGAAAGAATCCCAAGTGGGTGTAGCTGCAAACAGTGAGGATTCCCTCTCATCCTTTTGTTCAAGTAGGTTTCCCACCAGTCCTTGACGTGTGAGAAGCTTTGAGAAGTGGAAAAGTAATTTTTTCCCGATTGGAAAAGTCATGAACTGAAAAATATTCTTCCAACAGATTCAACCATTTATCTATGGCATCTACATCTATCTAGCCCTCAAATATGGGAATATCAAAGTTAACTTGTACCTTCAAAGGAGTGGCACCCCTCGAGTTGCTGCTAGATGAAGATGTGTCAGCTATGGGTAGTCGTCGAAGGATCTGGGAAAATTTATCCATCATCATGTTCCTCTGTCGCTCGATGGATTCCTCGAGCAATATTTTGAAACGATCTCCTGCCTCCTCATATTTCCTTTCTTTTTCCATGGGAGGTCATCGGGGTTTGTGAGGCTGGTCTTGCAATGGTTCAACCAGATCGAGCCCTAACTCCTTATACCCTAACCTCGTTGGGGACATGAAAAGAAAAAAAGAGAAACATAACACTGTTGTGATACCACTGATATTAACTTAAATAGGAATGCAAAAATTACACATTTAACCATAAATACAAAAATGCAACAAAAAAAATACTTCATTTCGTTAATATCATAATACTAAAATATGCTTACAAACAAAATGGAAATAAGCTAGCTCATGCAATGGTAGCTTATCTATGAGAACAGATGTGGTTGCTACGTGCCTCTGAACTGTGTTACAATGAGTCTTAAAGGCCTATTTATTATTGAGAAATAATGGAAAACCCTAAATATCCAAAAACTTAAGCCCAAGAGATGAATCGCCAAAACTGTGGGCCCTGTTTGGGTAGATTGGTACATCCACTTCCCCGAGTCATAAATTTTTCATATGATCTTCATTTGGCTATCATAATACCTCGTTACAAGTATCTAAAAGAGGAGGCTAAAAACAATCTAGTAAGCTTGTTTGGGTAGAATTTAGTCTCTCTGTTTTCCCTGAAAACATCGTTTAGAGCCTCAAAACGGCTCTGGAAGTTCAAGACCCAAAAAACTGCCAAAAATATTAAATTGTGCTATAATTAAGGAAACCAAAAAACTAAAAGAGACAGCGTTGGGGGTCCAAGTGGAATAGGCAGGGAGCCACCAATATCCACCTAGATCATTCCTCCCCCCTTAGGAAGCAATGGTCCCCATTGCATTGAGTGCCTCCATGAAATGGGGAAACTTTTACTAAACTTAGTCCCTAGTCAGCCACTTGTCTTGGTGAAGGAGTTGGCCAACTTTGACAACCTGATATAGTTGGATCTTTTGCTGGCAAGTGTTCTTTATCTGTGTGTCCATGATATAATTAGTTGTGGCCTATTCCATGCAATCTCGGTTTAGCTCTGTTTGTGTGAGTTGTTCTGCAACGTCGAATGTGTCCAGTAATGATGGAAAGTATGAACAACTACAATCTATATTGAACACTTGATGCAAACCAAGGAACGGTGGAGTTCTAATCATGAAGGAATTTTCCCCTACAGCCTTGTTGATGGTGTATGGCCCATATCAGAGTGGGTGAATCTTGCGGTTCGGTGCAACAAGACGCTCCTTCTGCAAATGTAGCCAAAGTTTGTCACCCACCTGGAACTTGTGTGGCACCCGATGCTAGTCATGTCGTTGCTTGTGCTTAGCATTGGGTCTATCCAATATATCATGGACTTGTTGGGATATGTGTTGAATGCACTCAATGAAGTTGTTAGCCCTATTGGCTTGGGACTAGACATGAGCCAAATCTTATAGCTGAGTAGCTACAAATGGTATGACCACATCAATGGGACATAATGGCTAAAATGCCAACCCTACCTGAAAGGGGTTGTGGCACGTTGAGATGTTGAGAGCTCTGTTTTAGCTATACTAGACATAGGGGAGGCTTTCATCCCATTTGCATGGATGCTTCAAGTTGTTCATGCACATAATGTGTACGATCATCATGTGACAACTTCTATTTGGCCATCATTTTGGGGATGGAAAGTTGTGGACTTAGTGAGTTTGGTATCTAGCATCTACCAAATATTTGACCAAAATTCACTTATAATTATGCTATCTTGATCAAAGACAATGGATTGTGGGATCCCAAAGTGTACCCACACTCACTCAAAGAAGAGATTAGCAGTGGCCTTTGTTGTGATACTCTTCTTGCAGGCCACCATAATGGTCATCTTAGAGAATCTATTGATGACCACAAAAACTTAGTCATTTCCATACTTAGTAGAAGGAAGGCCCGACATGTAATCATGGAGATGGATTCCCAAGTTTGACTAGGACTAGGCAGAGGAGTATATAGGCCTTGGCTTTTGTTGGCTTGAGGGGTCCTGACCCAGGTTCAAAGTTAGCTCCGCCAATCAAAAAACCCTAACTACTAGCACTCTCAAAAACAACGCGCGTAGCGCAAGCTACAATCTCACCCGAAGCAATATTGGGGGATGGAAGAACCAGGTTTTTGCATCCAAAGGTCAGTGTGATGGGTTCCTATGGTTTCTAGGGCTTCTTTTAGCCTCCATGAACCCTAACCCATTACATATAAATAATTGTAGTAATTCACAGAAACATAATCTAAACCTTCTCAAAATGCTTTAAACATTCATAACAGTAAGTAAATAAGAAGATCTGCTACTTTCGTGCATCAATTCATTCAGATAAATTTAGATACGTAATGAAAATATTGAAACTTTGCAGAAGTAAATTCAGTCGCATAGATACATAAGTACATCTTTAAAACAATCTTTTATTGATATAATCGTTTGGTTACAGAGTCTTCTCCCCTTCGGACACAGCTGGAGGGGCCCATACACTCAACCTCCAGACTTACCAAGGTCTCTGTGCACTTAATAGTAGGAGCCTTCCCCTTCACTTAAGTATAGGAAACATACTTTCCTGCCTTAGCTTACTTGCTCATACAATGATATTCTATTATTGACTTACTTCCTAGACTTGCTATGACTCTACTATATATAGTCTTCACTTTTACAATGCCAGGGTCTGTAGACCATGGGCAAGTCACAAAACTTCCTATCTTCTAGAAAATTAAGGGACTAAAGCCCCTTTTGACTCCTATGAACTTCGCGCCTCGGTCCCTTAAAACGTGGATACTTTACAAGTATACCAAAATTTATTGCAAAACTTTACCCTAGAGGACCCTGTCTCAACAGGCCCCAAACCCAATTTCATGACTCGTCCTTGAGTCACTCTATTGATGCTTTGATTTTTGCTTGCAATTTGCGAAACTCCAGCTTCAAAACTTGTAGGTTGATGGTTTCTTGTGTAGCAACCTGTTGCACCTCTTTGACCAACTTTTCAGTAGTGGCACCTTCAACTGCAAGGACCATGGTCCTCTAATTCTGTTGCATCCCCTTGAGCTTACTCTATACTGACAGAGTCAGCTTGCAGGCCTCATCTATCCATGGTTGCGTCTGGGTAGAAAAAATTGCTTCCTTGTGGCATAACTCATCAATTTCATTTTGTATAAGCTTCCCTTCCTGCAACTGCGTGAAACGTTGTACTGGTGCCATTGTTCACGCAATCGATCATATTTAATCAAGTTGCCTCTTATTTTCTCAGATATCCGCTCCAATCTTCTGCAGAGTTGGAACCTCCTATAGCAAGGTCCATAATTCCATGGCTTGCTCAAATATATCGGTGTAGCCCTTTACTACTTCTTCTAGAGTTTCCATGCCTTCTTTTATAACAGCTTTATGCTGCTCTCTAACTTCTAAAGGAGTCGTGGGCTACAAATTCAATTGTAGCTATGATATCTACAACTATAGCTCGAACCAGACTCGACTTATTTCGCCTTTAGACTCCTTCACTGTAGTGGCCAGCTTTTGGATCTTCTCCATGGAGGATACTATGGCTGGAATATTTATCTCTAGTAGGTCACTACAAACCTATGCAATGGTTGCTTCCAACTATTGGCTCGACGCTGTGATTTCCTCTTTCTCCTTAAACATCTGTGCCTTCTCCTAAAAAATCTACTGGTTTTTGGTTTTAACTTCTCTAATTACCAGCAATGCGCACTTCTCCCTAATCCACCTTTCATCAGATACCCCTTGGTGTAGCTCATTGAAGGTCTGGATAGAGAGTGTCATGAGGTTTAAGCCCAGATTCCTCATCTACATTAGTTGGGCCCTTTCTTCTTCTGTCTCAGTGTGCAGGGGTCCTTCTAGAAACTAAATGACGTGGAGATCCAAAGATCTATCTGTATCCAAAATTGACTTGCTCGCTTGATTTAGACTCACTTGCTATCACTCGCCAAGCCCAAATTCACATATAACCTACCTATTTGGATATGTAGCTCATGTAGATCCTGCTAAACCTTTCCCAGCACCCGCTGGTACTATTCCTTGAAGTGGCCCCAAAGATCAGTCATTGTATCACAGACCATGTCACCTATCTCATCTAAATCCCCTTCAGTAAGGAATAAAGGGGTCATGTCTATTGATCGGTTGAACTTTTGTTTCTTTCACGTCCCAGTGGAGGTTTTCCTCTTCCTTATCCGGACTACGAAGGGGGATTCTAACTCCACACCCCCTGCATCGTGATCCTCTGTTTCTTCCTCCTTTGGTTTTTTCACCTTTTATGACTCCTTAACATCAATTGTGGCCTGTGATGTCATTTTCTCCTATGTTGCTCTGTCTTTGGCTACTACTTCTTTTTCTCTGGTAGCAACTTCTTTTTTCTATCCAGTTTTATCCCAGGTGATAGCTTTTTGTTGTTCCTTATTCTTCTCTATTGCCATTGTTTGTGCAATTGAAGCTTCCATGGCCTTACTGGTACCTGTGTCGACATATGATGGCGTGAGATAGTTAGTTGGTCACCTGCTAACAACCCATGTTATATCCTCCTTGGCCACCAAGTAAGGTAATTTGTGACATGTCTTCATGGGATCCCTGCTCACGCAAATATGTAAATTGTGGAAATCTTCCTTGAAATCGACTATGGTCTCATACTACTCGTATAGTGTGGGTGACAACCTCAGGCTCTATCTAATCACCATCCTCAGATCCATCTCAAAAAGGACCTAGAATATCTTTGCCTCTGTGATGTGCATAGGGTCTTTTTTAGCCTAGAGTGAAGTGAACTTCGCCACGTCTGGAAGGTCCGAATCATGGGGAGCATGTTATAGATATGATATGAAAATATAAGACCATGCAAATAAACCCAAGAAACGATAGCACTCCACAAGCCATATGCCTGTTCATACAATATTCCTTGCCATCTCTCAATGGGGAGTCTCTAGCCTCTATATAGGCCTCATACATACAATACCATGGGTCATTAGAATGGTTTCTTCAATACCATCTATCTAATACCATGGGCTTATTACATTATTGCTAACTACTTGTGGTCCCTTACATGATATGGGTTAACCACCTTATTTATTACTATGGCCCATCCCATTATTACATTATTCCCTTGGGTACCTCCCTTTGTACCCCATATTATTCCCCCTCGGTATACTACTTCCACCATCCTTAACATGTTTCGTCCCCAAAACATGGGAAGAACACAAATAATAAGATTTACTCAAAATAGTAGTCCACTGGTACCATGCATGTGCATCTAGCCATCCAAGAGAAAGGTGAACTCTCGACCTAGCTGGTGCCTCACTCGCTTGAGATGGAAGTTTATCCTCGTATCTCTTCTGTGTTGATGTATAGTAGGTGGATCACTGCCCCTCTCTATATGCCATGTGGGGGCTGTTGTCCTTGTAGCTAATGTGTTGCCATCTTGTTGGTTGTTTTCTTACTGGGTGATGTGGGTGGTGATATGCTGAAGTTTTAACCAACAGTGTATCTTTCTTTAATTTACCACCTAATGGAGCCTGATTGGTATTTGGTACATGTTGTGGTGTCTGCTGTTGTTTCTTATCTTCCAATATTACTTCAACCACTGAGTCCTCATCTGATGTATCAATACCTGTAACAGTTTCTGCTTCAGCCTCGTTGGAATCTACCTATTTTTCTTGTACTTGGTTTGATGTTTGTGTTTGGGACCATCAAAGGCTTATCATCTGATGTGTAAGTGTCATTAGAGCGTTGTGCTTCTGCCTCCATAGTCTCTGCTTGGGTCTTAATGGAAATATCCTGCAATGCAATTTTCTTCTTTTTATACCAGAGCTTCAGGAATTTCTTCTGCACATTAATATTGACAATACCCATAGATTCCATCCAAGCATATCCCAAAAAAACATCCATGTTATCCATATCTGAAGAATAAAAATCACAATGCAACACATACTTATCCATAGAAAGGTTCAAATCTTTATAAACTTGAACATCCTCATTATCAACCTGTGTGTTTTCAATGTGTTTTGCTAGAACTTGCAATTCTTTTTCCAAATTAACATTGATAAAATTATGCTTGCAACTAGGATTTATAGACATAATGATCTTCTCCTTCTGAATCAATCCATGAACCCGCAATAAGGAGATACCATCAGAAAATAACCCTTTAGGTTTCTTGGTTTCCTTCTTTCATGTAAACATAAAATCTTTGCTAGGTTGTGTGCCTGTCTGTGTGAGGTTAGTAAGAGGACCCACAAAATTAGTTTTATTGTCAAAGTGGTCACAAATATATTTTGTGAACATCTGCCAAGTAGTTGTCCTTGGATAGCATTTTTGATGACACTGCCACCATTGCCATCTTTCATGGTCCAAGTACATGCTTCCCACACTTAGCTGAGTTGCATCATCTCTGATGTGATTCAATGTGAAATATTGCTCCATTTGTGCCAGCCATATTGTTGGTTTAGAGCCAACAAATTTGTGCATCTTGCACTGGAATGTCATATTTGCGCTTCAACTGTCCCTCCGTCACAAAAAAAATTCTGAAAAAAAAGAGTTGATTTTAAATCAGCGATATCTCCCTCATCTGGACTCTGATTGGACTGTTTTTTTTTTGAACTTGGGTATCCTTTCACAAACAATATAGATCTACAATTAGATTCTACATATTTTTGACCAGAACGTACAAATCTACTCTGCAAACTCGCTACCCCGAAAAAATGTTTGCAACCTAACTGATTTTTAAATCAATAATATCTCTCTCATTCGGACTCTGATTTGGCAAATTTTTTTTTAGAACTTGGGTATTTTTTCATAAAAAATCCATATATGCAATTAGATTTTGCACCAAAATGTACAGATCTGATCTGCAAACTCGCCGCCCTGATAAATGTCTACAGCCCAACAAATTTTTAAATCAGCAATATCTCCCTCATCGAGACTCTGATTCGGACGATTTTTTTTTTCAAATTGCGTATTTTTTCACCAGCAACTCAGATCTGCAATTAGATTCTATAGAGTTTGCACCAAAACGTACAGATCTGATCTGCAAAACTCACCGCCCCAAAAAAATTCCTGCAAAAATAAAAGAAATTCTCCACTTTGCCCAAGAAAGTGCTCTGATACCACCTGTTATAGATATGATATGAAAATATAAGACCATGCAAATAAACCCAAGAAATAACAAGATTTGAATAGATATAAATGCTTCTTTTTATTAATATCAAACCCTTAAGGTAGGGCAACACCATACATTCACTCCTTAAGGAAGGAGAACACTCCACAAGCCATATGCCTATTCATACAATATTCCTTGACATCTTTCAATGGGGAGTCTCTAGCCTCCATATAGGCCTCATACATATAATACCATGGTTCCCTCAATACCATCTATCTAATACCATGGGCTTATTACATTATTGCTAACTACTTGCGGTCCCTTACATTATTTATTACTATGGGTCATCCCATTATTACATTATTCGCTTGGGTACCTCCCTTTGTACCCCATATTATCCCCCCTAGGTATACTACAGAGGAAACTGACTATCCTCGGGATTCCTCCATGCCACCAATGCTATCAATAGCAACAACTAGGTGTAATGGAATGGCTTGCCCTTATCTTGGGCCTCCCTGCAATCCTCCAGAAACTCCTTGTATAAGTACTGAGCCCTGTTATACTGGACTCCTTTGGCACACTACGCACCCAAAGAGATAAACGGTGCTAGTACTTCATCTGTGCGACACTTACGCATTACTTTCCCTGCTAATATTTGCACGGAAAACTACACTGCGAGATCCAAGATAGAGACGATAGAGTATCTACGCAGCTTCTTGATCAGGCCAACATCACTCTTCATCTGGTTTATGAGCTTATTTTCCTACTTTTTTCCTCCAACAATTCTATAGGATCCATTCCTTAGTATGGTAGTAAGGTGATCCAATGGATCAACATGTCCATAATCAGGAGGGTTCTCCCAGCCAGAGACACCCATCATGCACTAGTGTGATCAATTAGCACACACAGATGGTGTTTATGTTGGTGCAACTGAAATGTGGCACCCAAAGCATGTTCAGGAGCCCCGCAGCCCCAAAACCATCTACCCACTTCATTGGTTTCAACCTTGTAACCTCGGATTCTTCATATTATACCTTGGAAAAGTATTTGGGGGAGTGCAAATTGAGGGAACTTCTCATGGTCCCCTAAGTCCCGATCCTCCATGTTTAGTGTTGGTATGCAAGCCAACAACGCACCCTCGAACACCACCTTCTTCAGCAAAACTCTCCTCGGCACCTTACTTTAACCTGTTGGTTAGCCCACTTACTTTGGTTTTCCAACTTTCGGGTAGTGTATTTTATAGTCCTACACTTCCTTGCAACTGCCTGGAGTACTAAGAGTATCCCACAATCATATAGTCATTGCATACGGGTAGAATCACCCCTGCACAACTTCAATTGACTTCCATTGACTTTTCACGGGAATAATTCCCCATTCAGCTTCGTGAGCTAAACTACACCACCATCTATAATTTCTTTCACAACATAGGGGCCCAGCCAATGCATTTGAAATTTCTTGGGGAATTTTGTAAATTTACTTTCAACAATACCAAATCATCATTTTGGAAGGTTTTTTGTTTTATATGGCGATCATGCCATGCCTTTTCATGATCCTTCTACAAATGTTTATGAAATCCTGCTAGGAAAAAATCTTCCTCTATTTCTAACAGCTATGCAAGACACTCCTCCATAGTATCGTGATTAGCCATATCTGTCAATGCTACAATCCGAAAACTTGACCCAATGTAATCCATAGGCATTAAAGTCTGCTTCCCATATACTAATCTAAATGAGGTTTGGCCTGTCAACTTCTTAAAAGTGGTCATGTACACCCAAATCGCTATTGGTATGCGCACATCCTAGTCATTCCACTTCGTGTTGCAAAACTTTGTCAAGGCGTTCTCCAAAATTTTGTTAAAGGCTTCAGACATACCATTAGCTTGAGTGTGATAGGACATACTCTTCTAATGATATAACAAGAATTCCTCAAGCATCACAACAATGGTTTCATTTAAGAAGTGTGTACCCCTATCACTCATTAAAATTTTTGGGCAGACTAACCAAGACAAGATGTATTCAAAGATAAACTTCGTGGTTGTAGCTGTGCTACAGTGTTTCACAAGCTGTGCCTCTATCCACCTGGTCAAGTATTCAGTCATGGTGATAATGTATCTAGCCCCCATCATTTTCCTTGGTGGATGAATTGGGCCCACAAAGTCTATTGCCCATTTATCAAACACCTGCAACATTACTTGTAGATTTAGTGGCAACTCATACCTTCATGATGATCTCCTCGTTTGATGACAAACATAGTATGCCCTACAATATGTCTTTGAGTCTTTATGTACCATCAGCCACCAAATTCCTACATGCAAGATCTTCTGCGTAGTCGCTCTGGTTGCATAATGACCTCTCGCTACTCCTCCATGTGCTTCTACAAGAATGCTTGGCCGTTCATACTCCAGGACATATCTGCACAATATTTCATTAGAGCCCATTTTGTACAAGTGTCCAGTGATCACAGAGAAGTTAGCCACTTAGACCACCAATTCTTTATTTTGTTGCGTTAAATATCCTTCATGGTCCATTCTTGTAGACAAAAATTGAATTATATTTGTGAAGTGATCATCTCCGATGAGAACAATGAAGATCTAAGCATCAGGTAATCCATCCTCCAAACTTGTAGGCTCATCACCAATCTCAATTTGCGAGAGGTGATCAGGACCAACTTTCAGACATACTGGCTTCACAATTACCTCAAAATCTTATTCCTAGAAGAGTAACAACCATTTGTAAATATTCCCCCCAACATAGGCTTGTTGACCAAGTATTTCAGAGTATAATAGTTTGTGTACATTTTGAAGTGCACTCCCAACAAATAGTGCCAAAATTTCTGTAGCGCGTACACCATCGCTAGCCCTTCATGATCTGTGGTCAAATAGTTATTTTCCGCCTTCGACAATTTCCTACTCACAAATGCTATAGGGCGGACAATGCCTCTTGGGTCAGCACCGCACCTAGCACAATATAGGACGCATTTACATGAACATGAAACTCCTTCTTCCAATCTGGGAATACTAAAATGGTTGTTGTAACCATTTTTTTCAAAACATCCAAACGTTTTTGACAATCCTCATCCCAACAAAATGTTGCATCCTTTTTCAATAGTCTTTCCATCAGTGCAATTATTTGCACATATGACTTTATGAACTTCCTGCAATATATGGTATAGCCCAATGTCACGTGCAACTGCTTAGTACTCTTCAGAGAGACCAAATTGACGATGATTGCAATCTTGGTGGGGCCTACCATCAATCCCTTCTTGCAAACCACATGACCCAAGAGTATCCCATAAGCTACATAGAATATGCACTTCTTCATGTTAAGGGTGATTTGATGTCTTCGACAGGTATCCAACATGAGGCACAGACTAGCAACATGACGCTTTACCAATTTGAACACAGTCCAGTCATCAAAGTAGACTTCCAAAAATTTGTGTATAAATTCTTTGAAAGATGCAATTACTACTTGTGAAAATATGGTGGATGCATTCTTTAGCCCAAAAGGCATCACTGTATATTGAAAACAACCCCACTCAGTCACGAAGGTGGTCTTACTTTGATCCGCCTGCGGGATCTTGATCTGATGGTACCTTGAAAACCCATCTATGAACAAGTAGGCTTCTTGGCCTCCAACAGTATCTAGTGCCTCATCTGTAAATGGTGTAGGGAATGGATCATGGATGCATGCATCATTCAGCTTCCTCATGTCTACGCGTATCTGAATTTCATCTTGCTACTTCTTTTCTTGAACCACCATGGGACTCACCTAGTCTGACTCCTCCATAGGTTTTGTTAGCTTTGCTATACAACGATGATTTTCTAAGGTTAGAGACAGGCTTGGTTTGCTTGATTGTGCACAAAAGGACTCCACATCAGTGATTATCTCCTTTTTGCCCCTATCCCGCTTATTCTATTTCAGCTCCATTTCCTTCGTTTTTCCTCTAAACCCTGCAAAGTATCCCTTTTCAAATCTAGAACCTGCCATAGAACCTCACCCACATGACCCCGCGCTTCTGTAACTCATCATCATCCTTTGATTGCAGCCATTGATTGTCGCACCACGATCTAACGGTCCCTGCCACATTGAATGAACAAACCGCACATTTATTTCTTCCACCGTTCGATCATCCCCACTGCGATCGGACGACATTCACTCCTCCCACACCCGCAAAGCAACCGCGTGTTAACTCACGATCAAAGCATTTTTCTTCCCTCCCTATCTTCCACGCGTCGCACAATGATTGTGATCCCGAACCTTCGTACCTTTACCGCTCACCCACCAAAGGCGGTGCGATAAATACCGCCCACTGCCGAAACCGCTTTCCCCGCTCATTAAACCCTCGTGCATGTCCTCTTCCCGATGACTGTTGGATCCATCCGCTTGAGATCCAAAGGCTCAGAATTCTCCACTTCTGAAATTCCCAATCCTTCCCACCAAGTTCTCTCCGTCATCCATCTGTTCCATACGACGGCCAATCTTGCTCCTCTCACCAGATCGTCCACCCACTATGCAGTATGCCACCTTCGATTGTTCTGTGCTCCTGAAGGATGAAGGCAATTATCTACCAGTACCCGGTGCCTTTTCTCCCCAACAACCCTCTTCAAGACACAATATGGCCGGGAAGAAAAAGGACATGCCTCAAGTAGATCAATGCATTTGACAGTTATGGAACTTCTTCCATACAACACTTCACTTGCTCGAGAAGGAAAACAGAGCATCCGAGAAGATAAAATTCATTCATTAAAGCAAGTAGATTGCACCAAAGGCTCTATCAGACTTTTAAAGTGGTTGGTGGTCAATTATAGCCCCTCCATGCCTAGAATAGCAAAACGTTTTCGTAAAGAAACTCTATATATACCCAGAAACCATATGTAATCGGGGTTGATGGTTGTTGTTTTGATGTAAGGTTCAACTTCTGGAGACTGTAACTGCTTTGATACTTGTAGCATCTCGTCTTCATTTGCAGCTAATACAAGCTTCTTTTGATGTTAATTGCTCACTTTTCACTTCTATTCTATTCTAGGCTATGCCTGTTATGCAGTTTTCATGAACTCTTGATATTTAGCATTAGAGGAGCTATCATCCTACCTCTGTGTTAAAGTCTTGTATGTATCAGTGAATGTGTTATTTAGGTTTCTGTTTACCTAGTGATAGAGAGCTGTCATCCTGTCTGTGCATTAGGAAATCGATTTGTAGACCTCTTTACTGGTTGCAACCGACCATCACAGGGTCCTGTGCATCTACTAGTGTGGTTAGTATTCTCCATATTCACCTAATCCCTAAACTGTGAGTAATTGGTGGTCTAAAGCCTTGTAGTCTGGGGGTGTTCATGCATGTTTGGAGTCAAGCAAAGTAGAAGTGGTTATCTGGCTTGAACAAGCATCATTCCCTCCATTCATCCATTTCCAACATCATGTTGAGTTTATAATGTTCCCGAGCATCTTTGAGATACAACCTAGGAGAGTTTCTTGGGGTGATAAAAGGTTCAATGATCCCAGCTTCCAGCATCTTATCTAACTCCTTGCGCACCTTTTATTTATGCTTGGGATTTAATTGGTAGGGGTGCTACTTTACTGGCTTTGCATATGGCTTCAAAGTGATCTTCATGACTCCTAGATCCCCTAGTATCCCTTTCAGGTTAGAGAATTTGGTGGGAAATAAGTACTGATATTTGTGCAACAACTCTACAACTTTATCAATTATATCTTCATCCCAATAGTCACCTATCTTCACAAACTTTAGCTACACTTTAGGTCCAATATTCACTTGCTTGTCTTTAAAGGTTATGATATATCATGGATTTCCACCTTAGGTCCCTCAACTTTGCGTTGTCCTTCAAACTTGGGAATGTTCATGTTTCATGGATCTTCTTCACCCTCCTCTGCAGTCACATTATAACATCCAAATGAATGGTGCAGCTAGGTACTCCAATCTGGTTGTGCCCACGCAACCGGTTCTTCATACGTCTTGAATATCGCAGCTTTTATCATTTGTAGTGCTTCATCTATACATTTAAGCCCATCTTCAAAGCTAAAATTTAACAGAAAACTTTCTTTCAAAACATCCCATTCTGCTGTCCCATCTCGTAGCTCTGTTTCCAAATACTAGTTCATCGCTATTTTATCCAAAGTGTGGTAGAAGATATGAACCCATTCCGGCTGTGGTTCTTCCCCCACGCTTTCGTCCATCGCACCAAATTCTCGTTCAGATCATCCTTCCCTGTGTATTTTTCCATTAAGTGAGCATTGGCATACCCAAACCTCAACTTCATCATTCTTTAGTACTCCTTCTAATCGAAATTTTTTTCTTTATGTGTACCCCACCAATGGGAAGGTGTAGCTCACAGCACGATATCTAGAGCTTGGAACCAATGTTCCTCTAGTACATCCCTTTCAAACTTATCCAAAAATAAATTAACATCTTCTAAACCATCATAATAAGGTAAATTTCGTACCTTAGTGGATATGCATCAAAGCGACTTTGTAAGCCTATTACAGCGCAACGACGATACTTCATGTAGTTAGTTTTTCCAATGCTCAAGCTCCTCATCAGAATAGGACGTGCAGTAACTATCCCTATCCCATGCGATTTGTCCATCCATAGTAGGGTTGATCTAGTCCTCATCATGCGCAGTGATCTTATAGATTTCATCCAGGTCATCTTCTTCTTCAATAATCACAGATTGGTTCAGTATATCGTGCACCCTTAGTCATATCTAGTGGAATAATAACCCTCAACTCCTTCCTTTCGAATTTCATTCTGAACTTTTTGATATTGATGATTGCATCCATATCAAAGGCCCAATCAATGCCAAGTAGCTTGGGGTACAGATTACTATCATCAACTATCTCAATTACTTCAAAATCAGCTAGGGCACTTGCTCCTTCAATATCTACCATTACCCCATATGGGTGCCCCATAGGAATGATCTTTTGTTGGTTTTCCATACGTAGTTGGATAGGATACCACTGCAACACATGTATATCCAATCTTTCCCAAGTTCTCTTTGCCAACATGTTTGCATCAAAACCTAGATCAAGAATTACCTGCTCCATTTCATACTCTCTAATTTGCGCAATCAGCTTCATCTCGTGGATGGTTCTCTTCTTTCTCTTGCCTATTTTGTGTACTGTGTGATGTTGGCTTGTTTGGGCCTTACCCAGGTTTCGAAGAATTATGTAGCCAAAGAAATCTCGTAGCTATCGGCCCTTTCAGCAACAGCCCGTGGAGCACTGACTAAGGTCTCATCTGAGGTAGCAGGGGAGGGTGTTGGAACTAGGTTTCTGCACCCTAGGGATGTCTAGATGTGTACTAGAGGGTTCGCGCACTGTTCTATAACACTGCACTGCTTAACCTTCATGCTGATCCAAGGCGATTATAATTTTCTTATTCATGTGCTATTCTACTTGAAGGAAGCAGTTAGAATTATTCAACACGGTCTTTAAGCAAACATTTAATCAACATAATTTATTTGTGCACAAAATGAACCCAGATTCACTTATATTCATCACATTCAAATTAAGAAGATATAGAAATATAAACCATAAAGACAGATGCGTGATAATACAAAATTACAGAAGCAAAACTTTCTTTATTAGCAATTTTCTCCAATACATCCAGATCCACCCTGCGCACTCAGCTGCAAGGGTTTGCGCACACAGTTGTGGACTTTCTAGGCCTCTGTGCACACAATTGCAGAGCCTCTACTTCCTACCTAACCCTTGACTCAGACTTAAATATGCTTTTAGACTATCTTCTTTTCAGAACCCTTTACATTTCATGCCAAAAAGAACTATCTGTCCCTCATAAAGGCATGCTCTATTTATACCCTTTCCTGGCTCGCGATCCCTGCGCGGGCTGACCCTAGTTACATCTTTTTACATTGTTTTTAGGTGGAATACCCTTTGACTCAACCTATTACAATTTGCACTCTGCACGTTCAGCGGAGTCTTTATCCTAACTTTACCCCAAAAAGTCCAGCTCCGCACCTTGTAACTGTTGCGTGGGGCTTCCGCTACCCAACATGCACTGTTCCAATAGAGGTTTATTTTTACTCGTACAATTATCTATTAGTTCTTGTAGCCCTTCCACCACCTTCCTATCCCTTAGACGTTTCATACAAGTCTTCAAAAATTTCTCTAACAATGAAGTGCCTATGTCCTGCACATTATTGTTTCGTCCAGATTTACCCTAGATTCGAATGTAGAGGCTTCCATGAGGCTCTTCTTAGCTTCCATAAATGTTTCCTTTTCTTTGCTTAGATCGAACCCCACTTATTTTTCAGTGGCCTTACATACCCATCCGTCAAATTCTATCTTCTGCCCCTTGTCTTCTCTAGTGGTGATACCACTTCGCGTAACGATATTAACACTAGGCTCATCTTTGCAAGGCTCCAAACTCATCATTTAAATGTTCTACGTAGGTTGTTGGTTCTGAGTCTCCTTTTCTTTCATATTCACTATGAGTATCAGGAAATATTCTATGACATAGTTAAGCTACCTACAATATTGACAGGAAGGGTGTGTTGAATTCTGAAAGTCACACGCGAAATGACTTGCTTCTCGACAGTTGCAAGAGATGATTTGATCATGACCCCTTCCATCTCCTCCTCCTCACCCTCTTCCATGGATTTGAAATCTTCCAGGTGTCGTAGTTTCACTCTAGTCTTGAGGTTGATTTTCTACCTGCATCCTATACGTAGGGGTCCTTTCCATCATCAACTCATAACTTCGGAAGCTGCGCTCATCATGACCTACTGATTTGCAGAAAGTGAAAAACAACTTCTACGGAGTTTGCACAAAATTTTGGAGGAGATAACAGTTATTAGTCTCATGTTTCCCATATATTTGACAAATAGCGCACCATAATGATACTCCTGCACTCGGCCCAATGATGTTTTCTGGCTTTAGAGGGAATGCCCCCCACCCCCCCTATAAGATAATTCTGGTACATTGGGAAGTGGTCCTTATCATGATCATGGCCTTTACATGTCAGGCACCAAACTTCTACGCGCACCTCGGGATGGACTTATTTTCCCTTCTTAAGGCTCTGTAACTCCATATGTAGACTGGCCAACTATGACTGAATTTGTTGTACCCCCAGATTCATATCCTACATAGGTGAAGCCTCCAATCTCTTGGCAATCTCCAAGGTTTCAGCTTCCATTCCTGTTTTCTATTGAGACAATGGCAATCTTAGATGAGGCAATAGTGAAGTAATGTACCAATATATGTGTTGATAATTTGTGATCTTCATATTAGCTTTTTGAATTAGACACTTCAGTCTTTGATCAAGTCCCATGCAGACTCATTTACCCTCTGTTGGATCTCTTTAAAATCCATCACTGTCTGGGCTTGTTAATTAGGCTTCATAAATTCATTGTTTAACACTTGTCACGTTTCTAGAATAGTCGCATTAGGTTTACCCAAACAAAACTTGATATACCAGCTCAATGCTCTGTCCTGTAGCATCATAACCAACTGCGCTTTCTTCATGTCATCATTTGTAATATGTTTTTCCTTCCATATATCATATTCTACGAACCAAAATTTCTAAGGGTCTTTAGTCCCCAGACCCTTAAATTATCTTATTTCCTGAAGCGAACCTTGTCACTATCAGATGATCCTAACATCACTATATTCAACACCCAAATCTAGGTCCACTCTGAACGCTCTTCCACTTTGCTATTGGTCAACAGAATTGTCATATCTTTAACCTCTATCCTACCACAAACACACTACCTACGCCTCTCTTTTAACTTTGGAAGCCTATTTATTCCTGCACTTCTCTTAAACTTGTACTCATTCTTGCACTTCTTCAATGGTTTTCGTATTAAGGGTTATATATGAACTTAATTGTTAATTAAATAGATTTCATATCTTATTTTCCTTTCCAACTTATATGTTCTCTTTCCTAAGGTAATTTGATAAGGAGAAAGAATTAATTAATGTGGAAGATGGGTAGTGCAGGAATGATTCTTGTACTGTTCATCGTTCTTGCACTTTTGAGGCAGCTCTCAATTTCAAGTTGGTTCATTGCTTATGGCCGAGAAAACTTGACAAACTGTGTGGATTCTTTGCCAAAAGATCAGCCATCTTTGTTGGGCCTGGAGCATAGAGTAATATGCAGGATGTGAAGACCAGGGTTTTGACCAAGAACCCCTATTTAGTCTTTTGTTAACGTCCGAGAGGCCCGAGTTAAACTCTTTTTTTAGTTTTGTTGCGGCCTTGAGCCAAGACTGTATATTTAATAGGGTTTCTAGTGAAAGTGAGTTAGTGATAAACTGGGAAATTTTTGATAGATACTATGATCTTTTTGTGTCGCCATATTTTCTGGGCTGGATCTAGAATCCATGATGTATATATGCAACTATTGAAGTTTAATACAAAGGACTGTGCCAGTTATGCATTTTCCTATTCAAAGATATTTGTCATGTATTATTTGAGTACCTAAAGGTCCAGATCTCGTAGCAAGGAAATGAGTTGGTTGGCTAGGGCCCAACCAACCTAGCTCATTCTCTCTTTTTCATAAGGTGTGTTAAATTTATTTTTTTTATGCAAGGTTTGAGCAGATTGTATTTCGTTCATTCATAGTTAACATGCTTTGACTTCTTTGTAAGATGTGTGATTCATATCCAAAGTGTGAAGGCTTGGGTGTGTTTATCTCTTGCTTTTTGGGTTAACTCTGGTTTCCTTTGATGCATGTTTAATTTCCTTTCTACAAAACGAGTGCATTTTAGTTGCTTGCACCAGTGTGTTTTCATTTCTGCAAGTGAAGGTTGCTTAGTTTACTTCTACAAGTCCTTTTATTTCCTGCAAGATTCATTTTTTTCCTTTTGAAAATTGTGTTTTGTTTCTAAGTGAAGTTTCCAAGCATTCTCAACATAAAAGTTCAGTTTAGAATTAATTTATCTTTATGAGATTTAATGAAACACTATTTTCATTATATAGATCTGTGCTTGCACTTGTTTCCCTTATGGAAGTAACTCAGTTTAACATTGAAATTATTAAAGGGACCTTTAAGCTAAAACTTTTGTTTATAATAAGTGCAGATCTAATTTACATAATAACGACCATCTCAGGAAGAAGACTACTTGAATTTGAATATGATAGTTATTTTTCACATGAAAGAAGTTCCCTGTTCTAGCAAGGATTTTCTCTCTGAATTCCAAAGTACCTTTCATTTCTGAATGCATGGTTATTTAAAGAGTATTTTGATTAAGTGATCTAGGTCCGGGTGCAACAAAGGACCCTTCCAAGACCTTTTACTTTCGTGATGTCTTAAATTGCATTTTTAAAAGAACATAAATGAATACATCTACATGCTGTAAAGAAGAGGAACATGACAATCATCAACACATGAAAACATAAGCCCGTTGATAACGGAGTTCGTCTAGGAGGGACTACGTCTTCGGGCCCCAGTGTCAAGATGGTATAGGCCGCTGCATTAAGTGTTGTAAATAGTGATGATGTACATAAGAGGTGACGTTTCTATCATACAAGGAAAATTCCCTCACGCAGGAGTGGCTCCAAGATATGTTCTGCTACAGGAACTCTCAATCAAAAAGGACACCTATCAGTATGACACAAAATCATGCATGATGATGATGAGCATCCTACCAACATGGCATAAAAGGGATCTCAATGCAAACATACATGGCGACAACATCAGCATCCCATCAACATAATGACAAAGGGGATCTCAAATAACACATGATGAATCATGACAACAAGTACATCACACAAATGATTCCACATCACATCAAGCAGGAATCATGAGACAAGTAAAGAGCAAGATCCGACATCAAACATCAAACAGGGATCGGTACAACACAATACATAGTAAAAGAAGTACATGAAAACACTACATATACCTCACATCCAGGGGTTATATAAAGAAAATGATGTCAAAATACTGAGGTTGTTCGTTCCATCGATCTCACGGTGTCGAATTGCATGGAAATGGCTACTCGCACATGAATGTTGACACTTGCACTCCACTTAGAAAAGTGGTCGAAAAATGAAATGACTAAATGGAAAATCTGAATGCACCATCAAATTTGTGGCAACGAATAGTGAAAAATCGACTATCAAAGTTCTGAATTCCGAGAAAGTGAAAATCTAGGCTCAAGGAATATTTTAGATTCTCCCTAGATTCCTCAAAGATTCCTTCCTCCGGGTCCTCTGCAAATCTGCTGCTCAGATCAGGAAATTGATTGTACCATCGAGTTCATGTCACTAAGGGGTGTAAGATCGACATAAAATTTGTCTAGTTTAGACATTGCAAAAATTTCACCCTCCTGGAAATTTTTCTTAGTCATGGTTCCACCTGCAAATAAATAAATTAAAAAAATATCGCTTCAAATTCCGTGCTCGCTCCTGGTTCCTCTAAGCTGCCTGGGCACACTGTGAAAATGAGGTTTATATAAATTCTTCAGGTGGATTAAACAAGAATGTGTTTATGTGGATTGGTGAAAGATCTGAATTAGAAGGAGGAGGTTGGGTGGTCAAATTCCAACCCCTCCACATTTAAATGCAATTCGTTATTTGAAAAACTGCATGATTTTTTTGTTTTGGGTGGGGATCGGGTCCAAATTGGGTAGCCCACCCCATAACCTCCACAAAATATTGGTATATTAATATTTTTTGGAGCGTCATGTGTATTGGAGTACCGTGGTTGGTACGTATCATGGGGCTGCCCAGTGGGGGCCAACCCACATGGTTCGGGTGGGTTCGATCCCCACCAGCCTCTCATAAAATTGCATATGTTTGTTATGTTATTGATATGGAGAGGCATGGGGTGATGGGGGTGGTGGCTCACCACCTCCTTGTTTATATATATTTTTTAATTTTTGTAATAATAATGAGGCCTTTTTGAAAATTTCAAAATTTGACCGAAGGAGTCAAATTAAATAGGCCACAAATTCGCCCAGAATTTGGCCCAGGTTGGCCGGAATCCAGTGGCCAGGTTTTGTCCAAATTGCGTCCTCCTTAAGCCTTCTCAATCAGCAAAAGTCAAGCAAAACTTTGGTTGCCTCTATCTTCCTCATCCGAACTCGGATTAACGAACCATTCACACCACGACGATCACGACAATGAGATCTTTAACATGAACCTAGTTTGAGCATAATCAAAACACTTTGATGTTTGACCCTTCCTGAGTCCTCCTGGACTTCTACATGTGTATGGAGCCACTTGGATCAATCCTCCCCATTGAGGAGGTTTTTGTCCTCCAAAAGCATGAAAAATAACTTCCAACTTCTTTGTACCTTGTCTGCATCACAAGCATCTTGAAAGGCCTCATTTCCATCTCCTCACCTTTGTTCTTCAGAGCCTTAAGAGATGAGCTAACACCTGCAACCTCTGCAACCTGTAGTACATTGTTTTACAAATTACTTGCTTGACTTACATGACCAACTAATGACCCAAGCATCCCATACTTGCCACGATTTTATAACACATACTCGGTGGTTAAGTTTACATCAAAATGGAAACAATACCCATCTACAAAAACAAGGACAACATATCACTTTTGCTCTAACAAGTGATGGAAAACACATCATCACTGCAACACATGACTTACAACGATATGACCAAACATCGTTTTGTTTTGACAAGTAATGGAAACACGTCATCACTTTTACATTTTAAAATGCAACAAATGATTTACAAAAGCACGACCATGAAAATATAACATATCCTGAAACCATTTTTCACTTATCAATGTGAATGGGTCATCTCCTTGTGGCAGTTTTCTTTGTCGAACAACTGCTTCATCAGGTTCATGCATGGACACTTTGTCTTTAAGGCGCTGCTCTGGATGGAGCCTCCAACAAGTGGCTCTTTGATGGCCACTTCTATCACAATGACTACAACAGGTTTTCTTCCTCTAGATTTGCTTAACATGTTTCTTTACCTATCATTGAGAGGGCCTTTCACGCCTCACCCTTTTGTGTGCTGCCATTCTTTCCCAACACATAGAAAATGTATGGTTGTGTAATCCACAAAAGGTACATATCTTTTGATTCCATGTTTTACATCCATCATTAACAACATGATTATAATCAAAATGAACATTCAAATGTCGAGAGTGGTTATAACTTTCCTTGCCATCTCTGGTGTAAGTACGGCAATGAGAGCTTGCCTTAGTTGTTTCCTTGCAATGGAAACTGCCATGGGATGATGGGGATAGGTTCCCATCATTCTCTTTCCTCGATGATTTCGACGATGTCTCGGAAGCATATGACACCTTTGAGCATTCCCCTTTGGTGTACCCCATGCCTGCAAATTTAGGTCTCTACACAACCTCCAATGGTTGAGTTATGCATTGGTTATTAACACCAAGTTATTTTTCCTCTTCGTGCCTCGTCCTGGTAAGGAGCCTCATGTTTTTCCCTGTAATTGGGATCTCCACATCTCCAACATAAATCATACTATGTGACAATGAAATTGAAAGTAAATCAACATCTTTTACCTCCTCTGTCAATTTGGAAAGAACTGATGAGGGCTTCTCATCATCTATTGTTGTTGGTTCGCTAGCTGTCTCGGCACATTCCCCAACCTCCTTTATGACATACAAAAGTCCTATCTGACGGGGTAATTCCTCCACTTTGATGGGGTTGAAATGCCTTGGCCATTAACACCCAAGCCTTTTCCTTCATACCCCATTCTCTTGAACAATTTGGAGCCAATTCCTGTGGTATGATTTCAAAAACATCAAAACCATCGTCAGGACACATACATGAATTCGGAGAATTACATTTTACCTCACATGGGTCACGCTGCAGCTTTTCCAAAGCCTCATCCTTTACTTGTAGCTGTCGTAGCAAACTATGTTTCTCCTCTTTCTTATCATGTAGACGCATCTTCAATTCAGTGTTCTTTGTTTGAAGGATTTGGTTGTTGTGCTTTAGTTCTTCCAGGGCCTCTTCCATGGCTCGCAACTGAAGCTGCAATTACTCCTTTTGCTCTGTCTCTTTCCGTAGAGTTTTGTACATTATTTCCACCCTATTGTAAATTTTGAGCATGGTATGATACATCGCTTTTATATCCTCTGTAGTTGCATGTTCCATTATTCCTACTTGCAATTCACATCCACACAAAGACTGCTATGGTACCACTTGATCCAGGTCCAGGTGAGACAAAGGACCCTTCCAAGACCTTTTACTTTCATGATGTGTTAAATTTCATTTTTAAAAGATCATAAATAAATACATCTGCATGCTGTAAAGAAGAGGAACATGACAATCATCAACACATGAAAACATAAGTCATTGATAATGAAGTACGTCCAGGAGGGACTACGTCTCCCGTCCCCGGTGTCAAGATGGTGTAGGTCATTGTATTAAGTGTTGTCAACAATGATGATGTATATAAGAGGTGGTGTCGTAATCATACAAGGAAAATGCCCTCACGCAGGAGTAGCTCCAAGAGATGTTCCACTACAGGAACTCTCAGTCAAAAAGGACTCCTATCAGTATGACACAAACTCATGCATGATGTTGATGAGCATCCCGCCAACATGGCATAAAAGGGATCTCAATGCAAACATATATGGAAAAAGCATGATCATCCCATCAACATAACGACAAAGGGATCTCAAATAAAACACGACAAATCATGACAACAAGTACATCACACAAATGATTTCGCATCACATCAAGCAGGAATCATGACACAGGTAAGAAGCAAGATCCCACATCAAACATCAAACAAGGATTGATGTAGCACAATACATAGCAAAATAAGTAAATGAACGCATTGCATATACCGCACATCTAGGGGCCATCTGAAGAAATTGATGTCAAACTACTGAGGTTGTTCGTTCCATTAATCTCACAGCGTAAAATTTCATGGAAATGGTTGCTAGCACATGAATGCTAACACCTACACTCCACTCAGAAAAGTGGCCGAAATTTGAAATGAGAAAATGGAAAATCTAAATGCACGATCAGATTTGTGGCACTGAATAGTGCAAAATTGACTGTCAAATTTCTGAATTCTGAGAAAGTGAAAATCTGGGCTCAAGGAATCTTTTAGATTCTCCTTAGATTCCTCAAAGATTCCCTCCTCTGGGTCCTATGCAAATATACTGCTCAGATCAGGAAACTGACTTTTCCATCGGGTTCATGTCGTTGAGAGGTGTAAGATAGACATAAAATTTGTCCAATATGGACACTGCAAAAATTTCACCCTCCTGGAAATTTTGCTCAGTCATGGTTCCGCCTGCAAATAAATTAATTAAAAAAATATCGCCTCGAATGTCGTGCCCTCTCCTGGTTCCTCCATGCAACCTGGGCGCACTGTGCAAATGAGGTTTATATAAATTCTTCTGGCGGATTAAACAAGAATGCATTTAAGAGGATTGGTGAAATATCTGAATTAGAAGGAGGAGGTCGGGCGGTCAAATCCTAACCCCTCCACATTTAAATGCAATTCATTATTTCAAAAACTGCATTATTTTTTTTTGTTTTGGGTGGGGGTCGGGTCCGCATTGGGCATCCCACCCCATAACCCCCATATACTGTTGGCGTATTAATATTTTTTTGGAGCGCCATGTGTATTGGAGTACCTTGGTTGGTACGTATCATGGGGCCGCCCGGTGGGAGCCAGCCCAAGTGCCCCGGGCAGGTATGATGCTCGTCGGCTTCACATAAAATGGCATATGTTTTTTACATTATTTATATGGAGAGGCGTGGGGTGGTGAGGGTGGTGTCCCACCACCTCCTTTTTTATACTTTTGTAATAATAATGACGCCTTTTCGAAAATTTCAAAATTTGACTGAAGGAGTCAAATCAAACAAGCCACAAATTCACCTGTAATCTGGCCCAGGTTGGCCAGAATCTGGTGCCTGGTTTTGTCCAAATTGTGGCCTCCTTAAGCCTTCTGAGTCAACAAAAGTCAACCAAAACTTTGATTACCTCTATCTTCATCATCCTCAATTGGATTGACGAACTGTTAGCACCACCACGATCACGACGAGGAGATCTTTAACATGAACCTAGTTTGAGCATAACCCAAACATTTTTATTTTTGACCCTTCCTGAGTCCTCTTGGACTTCTGCATGTGTCTGGAGCCACTTGGATCATTAGGAGTGTTTATTTGCTTAGCTCTATTTCACCTTGCAATTTATTCTTAGTTAGAACCCTTTTCATTTCTGCAAGTGGTTTGGAAACCCAATACAATAACGTTGATTTCTCAGTACAGGAACCTTTGTTTTGGTACAAGAACTGATATCTTGGTACAGGAACAGAGTTCTCTTGTACAGGAATCCAGAGCTCTTGTATAAGGTTTGAAATCTTCAGTGCAGGCACATTACATACTTCCAATGCAGGAACATCGCTATTATGCAGAAACATCGTTCTAGTGCAGGAATGTTGTTGCAGTGCAGGAACGATGGTTCAGTGCAGGAAAGAAAATATTTAACAAAGACAAACATTCTTAACAGTTTAATTATTTCTTTGTCTTACGAATACACTAAAATTAGTCTCAGATATTTATCTTTCATTGATCAGGATTGATTTGAAGGTCCTTTTACCGAGTTTCTGCAAAATACTTTCTTCTTCATTCCAACACTAGAATTCTCTTAGTATTATTTTCGATGTGATCTTTTTGATTCTGCAAACTGTAATTAAGAAATATAGGAACAGATTTAGTGATGGTTCATATCATTTATTGGCATTTCCTCTGCTGCACCTCTAATCTTATGTAGCCCCAGGTTGACAAATTAAGTATTGAAGGAGTTTGCTGAACTGCAATTCTTGCACCCAGCGTTTTGGCATCGTTGTCGGGGAGGTGTTTAATATTGGTAAGGAGTTTCTGATTTTTTTGTAGTAGGGGTAAGTCTCCTATTATTTTTTCTGTAGTGTGCTTCTATTGCTTGAACGATTTATTTGTGTCGATCTTTTATTTTGCAACATTTGATTAGAGATTTCTTGCTTCTTTATGTAATTTTAAAAGTTTTGTCATTATTTTGGTTAATTATTTTATGATGAATGGCTAAAAAGTGTAGGGGTCCGAAGCCCAATGATAGCCAAAGAAACACTGATAAATCTAAATATTTTTCTCATTTTGGGCCTTCTTTTGCAGGTAGAAATTCCAAACAGACACAGACCCACCACGCAGGAATTGTCCACTTGGATTCCAGAAATAGTAGTTTGGGTGTGACACAAACCAAAAAGTGGAAGAAGGAAACTAGTGGTGACCAAAAGACTAATTTAAACCATAGTCAAACTTTTGATTTTGTTAGGATTGGTCCAATTAGAGGTATGGAAATGGCAGAAAACGAGGACCATGCTGAAGGAACTGGCGAGAATCAGGTAAATGAGAAACAATCCACATTTGGTTTTCCAATCGTGAATTCAGTAACAATTGTACAAATGAAGAATATTCTGCCATCAACTCTTCCTCATTTCCATGGTAGGATGCATGAGCATCCAGATTCTTTTATGTTTGGATTTTATATATTATGCAAAAGCCATGATTACTCTACATATGCCCATAAATTAAAGTTATTTCCTGCAACTCTCAAGGATTCATCTTTACACTGGTTCATGGGATTAGGAGGAGATGCTATAAATTCTTGGGACCAAATGAAGAGATTCTTTTTGACCAAATATTAGGAATATTGTAAAACTAGGGAAATACAAGACAAGATCTTCACTATGTGCAAGGTGATGATCAGATCTTGAAAGATTATTTAGAGTGGTTTCTATACATCCTCCAAAGGTCAAAACATAAATTTGGAATAATTACTATTAGAACCTTGTCCTTATGTGGTCCTATTGAAGATTCTAGACTTAATTTAAATTTATTAGGACAAGGGGATATTGCTCAAAAATATTTTGGTCAAATTTGTGACTTGTGTAGGAAGCTCTCACAGAACCAATTTAGATATTGATCTAAAAATGGGGCACTTAGGCTTCTTGTCTAACTTACAAGAACCTCTCCCACTTCCAAAGCTTTAAATATTCCCCAATATTTATGATTAACCAATGTGGAATTAAAAATGCTTGAAAATAGGTGTATGTTGGTATTTGTTTTTAACTGATTATATGCTTTAGAATCTGTTGTTGTGTTGTAAATTGATTTGCTTAAACTGATATATAGATACATATAATAGTAAATAATACAGCAGTAAAACAAACACATAAGACAACAAGTTAATGTGGAGTTCACCCAAAACTCTTGGGCTACATCTCCTTGAGCTCTAGTCAATTCAACTAGGCTCTCTAGGATTATGGAAAAGTCCTTTCACAAGCTCTTAGCTCAACTCCACTATTTTACACAGCAACAATGGGTTCAAAACACCATCTTATCCCCAACTCTTGAAGCTCCAGGCTTTCTGTCTCTCGGCTCTTGCTCTGGCTCTTGGCTCTAGCTCTTGGCTCTGGGTCTGGGTCTGGCTCTTCGGCGCTGGCTTCTCTGGCTCTCTGCTATTTACAGCTCTTTGGCTTTTACACTTGACCTTTAAGTGACTACCTTGGCTACATTGCGCATTTTCTTTCACTCCCTCGAGCTATTTTTACTTATGCCTTTTTGTTGTCTGCACTCCTGCTCTTAATTAAGATCTTTCTACTCTAGTTCACCTTAGCTTCCTGCTTTGGCTTCGCTTTCTGCACTTTGGTCTCAACACCCCTTCTGTCTCTGTCATTCTGTTGGCTTTAAGCCAATTGGAATTGTCCCTTCATTTCCTCTTCTGGGCTCTTTGGCTCCCTACCTCTATCTGTTTGAATCCCCCTTCTGAGCATTAGCAATCATGGCATAACGCCTTTAGGCGAGGTGGCCACCTATTCTGCAACGAAATGGGTCATTGATGCCTTTGAAATCCAAAAAATGGTCATTTTCTATTTACATAGAGAAACACTGCAAAACAAAAAAAATATGCCAAAAAACTATTCATCGGACTTCAAATATCCATAAATCTGCCCTATACTTCTATCAGGTCCGCCTTTTAATTGCTTATCGCATCTCCATTGTTGATCTGAGAGATCTAGATCCAACGGCTAAGGTTCATTTCAGGCGGCCCATGTGTATGGGGGTTAACTGCCCGAAAAGGGTGGTTTTCTCTCCCCGGGGCCTAGCCACATGGAAGCCAGTGTATGGGCTTGGGTGGAGCCCAGCCAAAACGACTTACCACCTACGACCCGCCTGGAATCCTGCTTGTTCCGTGATTTCCTTTTGTATTTAAAAATACATGAAAAAATTGAAAAATCCCATAAAATGGCTTTTGACGGACTTGAAATAATATACAGTGGCATTTATAAACCCTTTCGGGTCTGGATTCATCGCTTATCGCATCACATATGTGTTTTGGGTAAAATCCCAAATACACTAGAAACACGTGAAAATATGAATTCCTGGACCTGAAATTTTATACAATCGGGATCTGAAATCTTATCAGGTTTGACCTTTTCATTGGAATTGGGGGTCATCGACCGGCGATTGCCGATATCGGCGAATCGCAATGTCACTCGGCTAGGGGTTCTGTGTATCGCCAACGCTGGTTTGCCAATCTGATCATCAGCGATTGGCGATTAGGTCCTAATATCGCATATATGTCTGCCTCCGATCCAATCGATCGGATCGGTGGATCGGAGTTTCCTCCGCCTTCACGTAAATCGAGCCTTTGCCTTTTTCCGATGAAATTTCCCTTTTTAAGGGTTTTTTGCCATTTTTAGGGGTTTTTGCCTCTTTTTTCAAAGAAACTGGGCATCTTCTACATGCAATAACTTTTGCATCCTAAGTCCATTTTAGTTGATTCAAGTTGCAGTAGATTCAGAAGGAAATGATCTCTGGAATGAGGTTATTTCTAGGAACTTCCTTGGACTTTCATTTTTCCTCTGTGAGGACCACTTAGACTTAGGAGTATATCCAAAATCCATTTTGTATCTTGCCTTCCCACTAAAAGAACTTTTGGTCTCCAAAAGACTGATATACTGATCTGAGTAGTAAATGAGAGTAACAACACCCTCTTCTTTCAGCCTCCACACACTTGTCTTGCATAGTGCCTCTGAACCAAAGTCTTTGACCACTCTCCTTTCTTGGATGGGCCGTTCTTCCTGGGAAGGACTGTATTTCTCCTTGCCTTCCTATAGAAATTTTGCTGAAATGGTCATAGAAGGTGGTTTGAACTTCTTTTGTCTTGATCACTAATCCAAGGTGACTCAATCAAATTTGAATTACATCTGCTTCACAAAACTTTCATTTGTTCCTATTTGACAAGCTGTCAACAACAACAAAAATATAGACAACAGCTAGTTGGCTTAAACTCCTACTTCAACAAAAGAAACATATTTCACATCTTGTGAACACCTTCATGTCTTACATCTGCATACAAATGGGACTAGCCAACAAGCCCACAAAACATGCTTTTAAAATAAATGACCCTTCAAGTCAAGCATGTAGAAAGAAGACCATTAGGACTCTTTTCAAAATATGAAACACTTCATTATTATCTCCATCTTGGAGACCAAGTTAACTTCTCCCAAGTTAACATTGCATCACACACATGTCAAAGCAATCAACCTTGCAAGTTAATTACACATACATGTTAAAAAACAAGGAAATCATCAACATCCCTGTGTTCATGCATGTCCTGCTCATGCATGCATTTCATCCTTCAACTTTCACTTAAGCACACTGTACTTTTGAAGCTGAAATGAAATATAATGTTGCAACGATAAAGTGAGTCTTCTACTCAATTTTTCCTTTCACCTTCTTGGTAAGAACCTGCAACTTACATCTCATTAACAAGAAAATGAAAATAGATGCATCAATGGACATGCAACATTAATTGGCTAAGAACTATAGCCATTTCTCATGAATCCCTTTCAAAGGTACTACCTTTGTCTGCACATTAGCATCAACATGTGAATCATCCTGAGACACATCAGTCATGGAATCTTCCTTTCCATTTCTTCCATCTTCTCTTTCCACTTTCTTCATCTTTTGTGGAAGCATTGTTGGATTCAAAGTCCAACATCTTTCAGCAAGATGCCCTTGCTTATGGAAATAAGTGCAACACATGTGCATCCTCTTGGTAGCATGATTTGCCTTTCCCAATGGACCTTTGGCTTTTTGCTTCTTTTCCTTCAAAAGTTTCCTGTATGTGGCCATTCTCTTCCAACATCTAGAAACATGATGGTTATCCAAACCACAAAAGGAACATGCAATTCTTTTCCCGTGCTTTTGTGGAAATTTATCATGCTTTGCAAAATCAAAAGGAAGATGATTAGAACTAGATTTATACCTTTCTCTTTCACCTTTATTGCCTTCATGAGGAGGTGAAGAAAATGAAGAAGTGGCTCCCTTTGGAACCGTATCAATCACTTCAAGGTTGTTAGAGTCTCCCCAACTCTCTGGTTCAAGTGTGTGTTTCTAAACACCTGCATCCTGCAAATGATGTTTCAAGATATTGCATTCCTCCTAAATACAACCTTCACACTCTTGAAGACCTGCAATGCAACTCCTTCTTGGAGCTATTTTAATGGTCTTCATGGTAGCTTTAGAACTTTCTCCATAAGCTTTTCCATAGCCAAGACCCAAATACTTAGGCCTTTCCTCAACTATTATTTGTTCCACAATACCTTATGCATGCTTTCCAAGCCCTTTCCTTCATAGCCCATCTTGGACATTAGCTTGGAACCTATGCCTCTAGTATGTTTTTCAAAAGAACCAATATAAGCATTCTTAGAAGAATTTGAAGACAAACTGGAATGGTTTACCTATTCTTCAAGCTAATGCTTGACCAAGGCTTCTTTGGCAACAAAGAGTTGTGACACCAACTCATGCATCCTTTTCAGGTTCATATTTGCAATATGAAGTTGCCTCTCCATTTCCTGCAGTCTATCGGAAAGCAACTGCTTTTCTTCCTTCATGGAATTCAACTGCTCTCTAAGTATGTTTCTCTTCCTTCCATCCTCATACATTTCTCTCACCTTGTCCATCATGTTGAACAATTCTTGCTTTAATTCTCCATCATAGAGTCTTGTGATGAAGGAGGAATTTGAGGATCCACTTATAGAAGTTATCATTATACCAATGAACAAAAGAACTTCAAACAAGATTAATAAAAGGCTTTATTAAGCAACATTTTGCAATAAACCTTGTTGGGTGTGGAGCCTAATTATCTTTTGTATTCAAAGGTTTCAGGCGGATGTATACCCCAAGAAGACTGTAAACCC